>PVHX01004686.1:0-69971 GCA_004024805.1 Geosciurus inauris
ATTATGTGCATGTACAAATATGTAGCAACAAATCCTATCATTATGGATAACTATAATGCACCAGTAAAAAATGTGGACAGAAAGAATAAAGAAGTTCAATAAATATTAGGAATCAGGCAGGCATTTATTTTTTCCTGCGAACAATGAATAGCAAAGCACTTTCAGAATCTCAACATTTCCCTGCTAAAAATCCTGAGCACAGAAAAGTGAAGAGATTTACTGAAAGTCACTTGCCAGTTAGAGGAAGATCAGGCCAATAGCCCAGACCTGTGCCTCTTAGCTAATGCGGGGGTGAATTTCATCATCTTTTGTTTTGTTTTGCAGTATTGGGGTAGAACCCAGGGTCACTCTACCACTGCACTACATCCCCAGCCCTTTTTATTTTTTATTTTGAGACAGAGTCTAAGTTGCCTAGGTTGGCCTTAAACTTGTGATCCTCTTTCCTCAGCCTCCCAAGTGGTTGGGGTTATAGGCATGTGCCTCCATACCCAGGATTCATCTCAATCTTTAGAGATTTTAAACATATAGCCTAGATCCTCTCACCATTTTGATTGAGTTCACCAGAGATACAATCAGGGCCTGGAATTGCAAACTACAAATTCAGTTTAATACATATAGAACTATTCCAGTTCCTTATTTCTGGACATGAAACTGAGGGAAAAACCAAAATAAGCTGTCCAGCTTCACTTGCTCCTAGTTACTTGTTTTCATCACTGTTCTGAGAAGTAGCTTAGCTAAACAAAGTAATAGATCCCTACTACCTTTGCTACAGATAACACCTATGACATACGGTCACAATGATAACCATTGTTTGAGTTGTTTTCAGAAGTGGCCTAACTCAGACTGGTTGCAGTCACCTACTGACCCTTCACTTGGGCCTGTGCAAGTGTCCAGAGGGTGACCCTTTGACATCAGGGGACCAAAACTCTACAGCCAGATCATGCGAACACTGCCATTTTCTGAACATGAGTCCTAGGAAGAACCAATAAGTTTGACCTCATGAGCTCAGACCACTAATTACTTCCATTTCCCTTACCACCAATCATCTTTCCTCATGCCTTAGATCACCCACAAATACCCCTTAACTCTATGCCTGGGGAGGTGGATTTGAGACCAGGTCTCCCATCTCCACATGCTTGGTGGCCACATGAATAATCTCTTTTAGAGAGCCTGTCATCTCTATGACTGGCATGCTGAATGGCTGGAAAAGAGAGCTTGGTTTGTTAAAAGACAATGGTAGGGCTCTAACCCTGGTCTCCATCAAATGTGGAACAGATGGCCACCAGTGACACAAACTAAGGGAAGCTGGCTAAAGCCTTTAAGCTCTCTGTTCTCATCAGCTGAGATAGATGAGGGTGACTGTGGGTAGGAGACAAGGTCATCTGGGTCATTCCCTCTCCTGAATCCCACTGAGGAGCTATATGTTTGCCACTGTGACCATCTCCTAGGCCTGGAACGACCTCTCAAGAGTCTCCACATCCGGTTTCCAAGGCTGCTGTTGCTAGGCCAACTGTGCCATCAGAGGCAAATGAACTTCTCCCTCACGGTTCTCCTCTTACCCAGGTCCCCTTGCAGAGATTACATTAATAACCTGGAGGGTAAAGCTGGGAGAAAACTTGAGGGTGGGAATTTGATTATCTAATTGTTATGTAACAAACTACCCTGAAAGTTAGCCACTCAACAGTAGTGATTTACTATTTTTTTTTTTTTTTTTTTGGTACTGGGGATTGAACTCAGGGGTACTTGACCACTGAGCCACATCCCCAGCCCTATTTTGTGTTTTGTGTAGAGACAGGGTCTCAGTGAGTTGCTTAGCGCCTCGCCATTGTTGAGGCTGGCTTTGAACTCACGATTCTCCTGTCTCAGCCTCCCAAAGTGCAGGGATTACAGGCATGCGCCACCGCACCCGGCTCAGTGATTTACTATTTTTCATGATTCTGTGTGTTAGTTATGCTCAGCAGTGTGGTTCTTCTGGTATTGGCTGGGGTCACTCATGTAACCACATTCAAGTGAGAGTCTGGCCAGGGAGAGAATGTCCAGCAGAGAATGTTCCAGAATGTTTGAGGACTTAACTAGGGGGGACAGAAACAGCTAGATGGTTAGCTCCCTGTGTGTCCATGTGGTCTCTCATCATGGAGCAGGGTGATCCAAGTATTCTAAGAAGACAACTGGATCTCAAGAGGGCAACAGGAAACCACAGGCCTGGAAATGGCATGATATTATTTAGATGGTGTTCTTTTGTTGTGTTGAGGTGCTGGAGATCAAACCCAGACTCAGGCTGCATTTTGTTGGCATAATCATGTCCTGGGGCCAGTCTAGATTCAAGGATAGGAAAAATAAACTCCGCTTCTAGTTAAGAAGAGTGGCTAGTACATGTAGGGACATGAGGAATTAATTGCAGCCATGTTTGGAGAGTTGGATGAGACAAGGGGATATTGATTCTGCGCTGGCCCTTGCAGGGACATAGAAATTATATCATGAAAAGAAAGATCCAGCACAGTAGCCAGCACAGTGGCCCACTGCTGTAATCCCAGCAACTTGGGAGGCTGAGGCAGGAGGATTATAAATTGAGGCCCATCTCTGAAACTTGGCAAGATCCTGTCTCAAACTAAAAAAAAAAGGACTGGAGATGTAGCTCAGTGGTAGAGCACCCTGTGATCTGTGCTCATCCCCTAGTTCTCCAATACTGCAACAAACAAACACTCCACCACCAAAAAATAAATAAAATAAAAAACAACCAACAACCTTTAGGAATGAATCCTCAAGTAAAGATCATGAAACCAATGTATACATAATTTATGGGTTGGTTTGTTCATTCATTTCTTATTTATTGATGACTTGCAAGATAAATAAGACATAGTCCTTACCCTGAAGCCCACAAACTGGTTGGGAAACAGATTCCCACAAATAATTACACAAAGTAGGGCCAAAGCAGAGAGAGAAGCACTTGGCAACCTTTATTGATAGTTTAGCTGTGTTGCAGCTCATGTTCCCTAGAACTCTTTGCTATAGATCTTATCATCAGCATTGCCATTTATATATATAAAGCAAATGAGATGCAATTAATTCACTTAAAATCAAGCAGCTTGTGTTGGGCGCAGTGGTGCACGCCTGTAATCCCAGCACTTTGGGAGGCTGAGACAGGAGAATTGTGAGTTCAGAGCCAGCCTCAGCAATGGCGAGGCGCTAAGCAACTCAGTGAGGCCCTGTCTCTACATAAAACACAAAAAAATAGGGCTGGGGATGTGGCTCAGTAGTCGAGTGCCCCTGAGTTCAATCCCTGGTGCCAAAAAAAAAAAAAAAATTCAAGCAGTTTGTAAATGGTGGAGCTGGAGCTGTTTTTGTTTTGTTTTATTTTTGTTTTTCCTTTTTTCTTTTCTAAGTACTGGAGATTCAACCCAGGGGTGCTTTACCACTGAGTTGCATCCACAGTCCTTGCTGTTTTTTTTTTTTTTTTGAGACAAGGTCTCAGGAAGTTGCTTACGGCCTTGCTAAGTTGCTGAGGCTGGCCTTAAACTTGTGATTCTCCTGCCTCAGCCTTCCTTGTTGCTGGGATTACAGGTGTGCTTCACTGCTCCCAGCTGGAGCTGGGATTTGAACCCAAGGTTTTCTTTCTCCAAAAGCCATTTTCTTTTCTTTTTTTTTTGGAGGTGGGTACCAGGGATTGAACTCAGAGGCACTCAACCATTGAGCCACATCCCCAGCCCATTTTTGTATTTTATTTAGAGACAAGGTCTCATTGAGTTGCTTAGTGCCTTACTGTCACTGAGGCTTGCTTCCAAAAGTCATTTTCTAATAGCTATGATATATACATACACATATATATGTATATTATGTATTTTATATATATATATATGTGTGTGTGTGTGTGTGTATGTATGTGTATGTATGTGTGTGTGTGTGTGTATATATATATAATATGTATTTGATTAGAGAGGAAGTAAGGAAGGCATTGGAGCTAAAAAAAATGTAGATTTAAATCTTGATTCCAGGGTGAGGAAGTGTAGCTCAGTGGTAGAGCACTTGCTTAGCATGTGCAAGGCCCTGGGTTTGATCCTCAGCATTGCAAAAAAGTAAAAAGCCCAAAACTCCTCCCCCCCAAAAAACCAAAAACACACAAAACAATAAAAAAAAGAAAGATTTGATTCTGCTACTTATAATAACATCCACAAGTTCAGTAATTACTGTGTTCTAGCTGTGTGCTTCATTATCTTCTAAAATCCTTGGAACAACTCAGCATGGATGAAGGTATGATTACTATTATGCGCATATTACAAACAGAGAAACTGAGGCATAGAGAGTTGAAATAGCTTCTGAATAGCTTCCCAGGTAAGTGAAGCTAGGCCTATCTGATTCCAGAGCCCACACTTTCTAACTATGTAATCTACAATAAGCCCCATAATCTTTCTAATCCTCAGCATCTACAGCTATAACGTGGAAATCTTTGTGAGGATTAAGAATAAACGTATATAAAATAATTATCATGGCGGTGCCTGGCATTTCAGGGATAGTAACTGTGTTTACAAAATGCTCAGTGTCACGGGTTGAATTATGTCCCCCCGAAGATGTTGAAATTCTAACCCTCATCGCCTGTGAATGTGACCTTATTTGGAAATGAGGTTTTTGCAGATGATTAAGTAAAGATGAAGTCACCAGGGTGGGAAATTGGGATACGGAGACAGATGTGCCCACAAGAAGAATGTTACGTGAAGGTGCAGGAAGGATTTAGGCTGATGAATCAACAAGCCAAAAAAAACAAAGATGGCCAGCAAAACCCCAGAAGCTGGGAGAAGCCTTCAACAGATTCTCCCTCATAGCCACGGAAGGAACCAATCCTGCAGACACCTGCCTCTAGAACTGCGAGGGAATACATTTCTGTTGTTTTAAACCACCCAGCTTGTGACACTTTGCTAGCAAACAAATACACTCAGCACATGTTAATTGTATCTGCACCTACTTTCTGGGTCTCTGGGTCCCACCCTGAGCTTTCTAGGGTGCTCTGCATGGGTGCAGGGCTGCAGCCCAATGACATAGACAGGATCAGTCTAACCTGATACTATGGATTGGAGACAAGATCATCCTTTTGGGGTCTCTCCTACCTTCTGTGCTCCCCTTAGATCAAGTTTCTACTCCTTTCATGTGGCCTGGGCAGGGAAGTCTTCAAAATAACTCATTCAGACGAATGTGCGGGTGAATACATGAATGAATACCAGAGTGAATGTCTCACTGTGGAAAGGTAAAATTTCAGAGACCGGGGTACCTGGTTGGAAGAGATTTGAGGTCAAGGAGGGGCCTACCTGGGCCCTGTCAAACCACCTGCGTGCCCTGCAGGGCCTCCATGGTTCTGATTGTTATTTGTCTGCATGCAGTCACCTGTGCTGCTGCACGTGGGGAGATTTCCCGGCTGGTTAAGCGGCCCAGGTAGGCACCTGAGGCCTCCAGGGAAATTGGACAGCCTCAGAACGCATCTGGAAATGGAGCCTCATGAGCCCATGGGATTTATGGTAAAAGTTTAGAAAACAATTACGCTGCAATGAGCTCACCCAGCAGCAGCAGGGCCTGCTCGGCACTGCTCTCTAGGAACACGAGGAGTCAAAGCCCCTGAAGGTAGTTTTTAGAAAAGCAAAAGAAAGCCCCAAACTGAAAAGATCATCCCAGCTGTTTAAAACAGGGTGGGAAACATGCTCAAATAGAGGGAATCTGTCTTCTATTTCTATTAGAGGGTAACAACTTGTTTCTATATAAAATATCTATTGTCATTTAACAAATGACCCAAATTTAGTGGCTTAAAACAACAGATACTTCTTATCACACATTTTGTGAGGGTTGGGATTCAGAGATCAGCTTAGACAGTGGTTCTGGCTTAGGGTCTCTGTCACGAGCGGCATGTGCAATTAATAATTACTCAGAAGTAGATTGTCTTTAAATGCAAGTGTATGTTCAATCACAACAATCATCAAATATAATTAATGCAAAAAGTGTTGGGTGTGCTGGAGCACCCCAACTAGCATTCAATGTGCACTAATTAAACACTATAGGTAAGTTATACTATCCTAGGGCAACTAAACACTACCAGCACTTCACACAATCCTAGGGCAACTAAACATTATAAGTAATCCACACAATCCTAGGGCAACCACAAGCCCTCAAATACCTCCGATGCCAGGTGACTTCTCTTAGCCAAAGAGCAGACATTGTCTTTAGTGGTTCTCTTCAGTCAACAGCTGGACATCAGGGAATGGTGGAGTTGATCCAGGGATGGACAACAAGGTGGCCAGTCTCACTGATGTCCTTTGAGCAAAGCCCACAATGTGGCAGGACAAACAGTTTAAATGCAGTTTCAAGTTGGTGGTATGAGCTGGTGATTGGTTATACCCAGTAAAAGTCAATGTCCATTGGTTATGTCCAGTGAGAGAGTAGAATTCCAACTGGGCCTTTCTTTGTGCATGTGCATGGAGCTGAGCTCCCTATCAATTGTAACCAGTCATTGCTAGGCAGGCCCATGGTTAGGTTCCCCTTACAGCCCCTTATCAATTACAAGCAGGCATGACTAAGCAAGTCAATGGCTGCTGTTCCTTATGGCCAGCAACTTAGTGAGTCCCTGGCATGTCCAGGCATGTCTATGGCATATGCTCCTTACGGTCCATACCCTGGAAGCCCGTGGACATACAAAGGTACAAGGGCTTCCATTATAATGGAAGAATCATAGGATACATAACAAATACCATTACAGTTCAAAAATCAAATCACATCAAAGCAAATCAAAATATATCAAAGCACATAAATCTCATACATTAATATCTTCATAAATACGACCATCAGAATCTGGGATTTGAACAATCATGGTTTCATACAATGCATCAGCAGTGAGCAAGTGTACTTTGGCATTATCATGAGCAACAATAGCATTTCTAATCTTATGGTTACAAAAGTACAACAATGATTTTATTGCAACAGAACACACAGAAAATAGGATTCTACAATGAAGAATCCACTTAACAAAATTTAATGGGAAGGGCCAATGTAAACACACTCTGCTGAAGCACAATAACTTTTGGATAGCCATAAAAGGGGAACATGGGGAATTTAGGGTAGAAACATCTTGTTTTAAGGCAATAGTATCGGTGTTGAGGATAGGTACCGGATCATTAACATGGGAAGTACTTTGTTTGAGATCTTTTAGCTCTGTAGAGGCTTTGGTCTGTAAATTTTGCAAATGTCTCAAGTTATCATCTATGTGTTTGTTCAATCTATCATGTTTGTCCATGAAAGAGTGAAAGATCTGATTGGAAACATTTATGGAGCCTATTCCCATAGAGCCTATTCCCATTTGTTTGGAGGTATATGGTAGAAATATTGGAAAGAGTGCCACATTTTTGAGAAGACATAGTGACCTTCCATGCATAATTAATCATAATACAGTCATTGTGTATAGATACATTATATATATCAGTGTCATTGTGGCCGAGGGCAGAGATGTTTGCCATCATATTAGAACATACAATGAAACGGTAGTTACCTAGATCATAGAGTCTAAATGGAATAAATGTAGTCTGTACCTGCATAAAGGAGAGCTCTGGTTGTGGGTCATATAAGGCCATATATTGCAATGGGGACAGTTGTGTCAAAGACTCAGTACTATACCATTTACTATTGATCCAGATAGTATCTTCCACTGGCAATACTGTAAGTTCACCAATTTTCCTGGGGTATTTATGTGTCTTATAGCCTGTGGCCTTTGTAAGTGTAGAGATTTGCAAAATATTATCAAGCAAAAATCTTGATCACATCCAGAAGGGTTTGCAGAGTCCAAGAAAGATTTGGATGTGGCAGTGTGTGCAGCAATGCCTGTTCTAAACATTTCTTCTAAGTCTGTGTAGGTTTGAACAAGTAACTGTCTCATAGTAGCACAAGTATTTACCTTATGTAGTTTGTCAGCTAGAGCCTCTAATGCCTTTTCAGTGGCCTTATCACCTTCATATATTGCCTTTAAGAGTCTGTGAGGATCTTAGTTTGAATATTAATATTAGTAAGTAACAAAGATAAGGAGGAGATAGGGCTGTGATGGTTTCCACTTGTCTCTCTTGTAAGTTAGATATTTTGTCAACAACTATATATAATTTTCCTATCTCATGTGCATTGATGAGTTCACTTGTGGGAAGTCCCGCTATGGCGATCCATTCAAATTGGAGTAATTTTCTGGGCCCTATCAATGGAAGGTGAGGGAGCTGTGGCAGGTAAATAGACATATTAGGTGTGCAGTATGGTGCAAATAAAGGAAGCATAGGGTACGAAGGTCAAGATGGATGTTGAGCCTGCATATGTCTGGTTGGAAACTGGCACCAAAAGTGGGGTGTACACATCAGGGACATAAAGTGGAGCAGGAGATATAAGAGGAGGGTGTTTAAGCCTCTGGCGAAAAGCAAAGTTTATATTGAGCTGTAATGAAGTGGTGGGTAGTATTATAACCACCACGTAAAAGAATGCATGGCCCAGGGGATGTGATGCATAGCATTTAGAGAAAGGAATGGGTAAAATGTAAATAACATTAGATTTTTGTTCAAGCATATTTAAATGCATTGTGGTGGTGGCATTTAGTACGGGTTGTGGGCTACCATATCAAAAAGGTGGCATTCATTGTTGAATGGAAGTAGCATCTGGAATGTATATGGCAAAAGTGAAAGTTGGTGAGATAGAGATTTTGGAAAGCTTGTCCGTGGATGGTCCAAAACGTTAGTGGATGGTTGTCTGCTTCCTTAATGTGGCAGCGTACAGTGCCATTAAGAAAGCTGATAGGGGGCTGTGATTGTGGCTCAGCGGTAGAGCGCTTGCCTCGCATGCGTGGGGCCCTGGGTTCCATCCTCAGCACCACATACAAAGCAATAAAATAAAGACATTGTGTCCATCTACAACTAAAAACAAATTAAAAAAAAAAAAAAGAAAGCTGATGGGGCAATGGGAGAAAAAGACAGAAGAAGCATGGACTGAAGGAGGGAAATAGTCCAAGGAGGATATACTATAGAGGGCAGGAGAATAGTGGGCAAAAGAATAACTGGAAGACTTATGGTTATAAACGTGTTGTTCAGAAGCATCTAAGAGCATGAATGTATCAAAACAGGAGTTATGGGAATAGAAGATGTCATTGCACACTTGGTAAATATTTAAGGTAAGGCAGCAATGTGGGGTAAACATACTTTGGTGGAACTTAGATGTGTTTACCAGAGGGTCAAACAAGAGTAAAGTGTGGAGGTAAGAATTGATCCACTTTCTAGGTAAAATTGTGTAGAAAAAGTTGAAAAGTGCAGTTTCAAAAGGATTAGAAATCCAGTACATGGGCATAGAATCTGGGTTATGCCAGGGAATGTAAGTGTTCCCGTTAGAATAGAAGATCCCAGATGCATTGAAATAAAGCATGGTATTGTTAACGTGTTTTGAATGTTGATTTGTATCATAGTTGTGGTACCCTGGTAAGTCCTAATGAGGTATAGATGTAAACCATCAAAAGAGAAATTGGCAGCGATATTTAGAAAAGGAAAGAGTCCAGGAGGTAATAAGAATTGGTCTGTATGAGCTTTGGAGTTTGGAAAACAAATAAAAGATGGGTTTGTGGGCTGAGGTTGTGGCTCAGTGGTAGAGTGATTGCCTTGCACATGTGAGGCACTGGGTTCGATCCTTAGCACTACATACAAATAAATAAATATATTGTGTCCATCTACAACTAAAAAAATTTTTTTAAAAAGATGGGGTTGCATGTGGTAGAATAGTTAAGTTGAAAGTCAAGTCTGGAAATATCTGGTATAAAGAATGCTAACACGCAAAAGTAGGAAAGGGAAAGGCGGGCACAAGGGGGTCTTGGAGGCTTAATCGGTGCCATGTTGATGGGTTGTGGTAATGCATCTGTTAGGGCCACTGGGAAGTATCAATATTGAGTACCAAGTGCTGCATACCGATATTGTACATTCACGGATGGTTGGGAAACATTATAAATCCGTGGTTCCCAAGAGGCATTATGGTGGTATATTTCCAATTGAGAGAAGAATGGTAGGTTTGGAAAGTTGACCACACATAACACTAAAGTGTTTGGGTTGTTGAATTCAGGATGCACCTTAAAGAATTCTGTTAGGCAGTCAAAACCAAAGGTTCCGGGAGTTGTTGGATGCTTTGTGGGAAGTCAGGTGGGACAGTCCAGTCAGAGACATCCAGAAAGTATGGGGTATTTGAGTTGTAATCATCTTCTGCCTCTGTTTTGTGATTTGAGGCAGTTAAGTTTGTATGGTCATAGTAGTCATAATCATTGTTTCCACAAGTGAGGCAGGGAAAATCAAAAATTGAGTTCCATAAGGAGAAAAATTTTACTTTGGCAGCCAAGTTACAATAGAATGATGGGCTGCTGTTCATTATTTCTGTATATGTATAAATGGTGGTATCACCACTGTAGTTGAAGGAAATCAAATCATAGGAAGATGAAGATAATGAGCGAGAGAAGTATGGGTAATATGCTGAAGCTGTGGTAATTTGTCTCCATGCTTCAAAAGAAGAACAATGATGGGCATTGGGGTCAACTCAATTAGTGAAGTTCGGTGTATTATCTAAGAAGGTTTGATGCCATGAGCTATACCTTTTGGTGGCTGGATAATATTGAGTGCAATATACTGAACCTATGTGTCTGCAGAATGCATACTTAGCCCAAAAAGATTTCAGGTTGTACTGGATATGATAATGACTATGTGTGCTCTTCCAAAAATGGAGGACCTTGGATAAATTTACATATGTCCATGGTGTTGGAGTAACATGTGTAAAGTTCCAGGTATGTGGGACTTGTGAGTCTAAAGGGATGTCCTCCTCGTTAGTAGGATTAGAGTCAGTTGAACTGGCATTGTGTGGCCAGATCATATATTGGAGGAGGAAAAGGAAATATAGAGTCTGTATTCATTGGAATGGTGACCTCATGTTGAGAAGCCAAATGTTGCAGGTGCATTTGCATCAAAGATACTGTAGAGACAAATGTGGATGGTGATTGGTCAAGGGAGGCTCTTGGGAGCAATTGTGCTAGAAGGTCAGAGATTATGTGGGGTATGTCTGAGTTGAGGGAGACTCTTGGGCGCAGCTGTGCTATGAGGTCAGAGATTATATAGGGAATGTCTGAGGTAGTAGGTTGGAGTAAAATAAAAAATGGGGAAGTGTGATATGTGTAAACGTTGTTGTGATGGTCTTGCAGTATCACAACATGTATCTGAATTAGCTGCAACGATAACCTCCGGTGTGATATCCTGAGGTTTTATCAAGGGGCTAACATGCATCAGGTGACAAATCATGTAAAAGAAAAAAGCAATAAAAGGGGTCAAGATGAGAAAAATCAATAGGGGTGAAGGAGGCAATACATTAGGTGACTGGGAGGAAGTTGGGGAAGGGATCCAAGGCCAGGAAAATGGCCATGTCATAGACATGCAGAGATAAAGGGAAACATTCAATGCTAGGTTTCACAATAAGTATGCAAGGGACCAAACAGTAGGTGTAGATGATAGGAGGAGAAGAAATAGAGTTGGGTAGGGGTGAGGTCAGTAAAGGCTCCTAGAAGCCAGAGGTCCTCAATGAGATCCAATACCTGGGTGGGAGAGAGTTGGTTCGTTCCTGAGCAATGTCAAGAAATTCTCAAAGGAAACCTGAGAGAGAGACACTTAAATTCACTGTAAGGTTTCTATAATAAGGCAGAATGTGTACTTCACTAGGAATTTGTGTTGCCAGACCTTGGAGTACTCAGTAGAGTTTGTGTAGGTGCGATGCTGGCAAAAGGTGAAATGTCCAATCAAGACAAAGGCTGAAAGTAAAATGCAAAGGAAGCTGATCAAGTAGATAAATTTAGAAATAGCTCTCCAAGGCCAAAGCAGAGAGTCACAGATGATCTTCATGGAGAGAAAGAGATGTTGCTGTGTTTAGTCAACTGGAGGTGGCCTTTGGTGCCAGTTGTCCAAAAGCAGTTTTCCATCTGCAGATGTGACAATATCCTGTAGGGAAAGGGAATTGTCTTTTCAATTTTTAACAAGTGCTCTGGGTGGTATGGGAACATTGTTTATAGGTTGTGTATTAGGTAGTGTAACAGGTGGGTCACAAGGAAAAACTGTCTGAAAAGGAGAATTTCTATTTAAATTGAGGTCTATTATTTAATTCAAAGGCTGCAATTGGGATGGCCTTAGCTAGAGACAAGTCAGTGAAGGCCATAAGTTTAGTTTTAAGTAGTCCATTTCATCGTTCAATAAAACCACTGGCAGTAGGATTATAGGCAAGGTGATAATTCCATTGTATGCCCAATGTATCAGATAATTTTTAAAATTTGGGCTCCTATGAAATGTGTTCCCTGATCACTTTCAACAATGTTTGGTAATCCATAATGGCTAATCCATTGCCATAAAGTTGTTATGGTGGCTTCCTGGTTGGGTGATGAGCAAGGTTTTGCTAGTCTCAATCCAGAGAAAACATCTACAATTGTACATGCATATTTGTTCTGAAAAGTTTGTGAAGGTCCTATAAAATCAATTTGAATCATGAAATTAAAAATATCAGGTTTGTACCTATCTGAAGGTGTGGTGTGTCTAAATCGTAACTGAGCATTAGAACAATGAGTGCAATGTTGGACAACAGATTTACAGCGTTGCCATGATAGGGGAAGGTTTCTTTTCTTTCTGTTTTTTTTTGGTACTGGAGATTGAACTCAGGGGTACTCGACCACTGAGCAACATCCCCAGCCCTATTTTGTGTTTTATGTAGAGACAGGGTCTCCCTGAGTTGGTTGCTTAGCGCCTGGCCCTTGCTGAGGCTGGCTTTGAACTCGCGATTCTCCTGTCTCAGCCTTCCTAAGTACTGGGATTACAAGTTTGCGCCACTGCGCCCGGCTAGGGAAGGTTTTTTTTGGAAGCCCACTGAAACAATACCTATATGTCTAGGCCATTTATGTATATGTAAAATTTCTGCCTCAGATATAGTGGCATGGTTTTGGGGTGGGATTTTGACCCATTTATTAGACCATTTAAATGAGATTGTGTTGTGTGGTTTAAATTGGTTTGGCTGTCCATTAATTTGTGTTTTGTAATTTTAAGCACAATGTACTATTTGTAATTCAGAGAGCTCATCTTCCTTGTGGTTATGTGCCAATGTTTTATCTGCGCGTTTAGTGTGTGCATCTACATGGGAGACATATATTATCATGCCACATTTTGCAAGATGATCTCAAATATCAGGAGACCAAATAGGCCTACCATTAATAGTCCAATTGGAAGATTTCCATTTTCCTGACCAAATGGCAATGCCATTTGCTGTGCACCAAGAATCTGTGAATATATATATAATTTTGAGTCCCTCAGATTTAGAGTGTTCTATAGCCAATTTCACAGCATGGAGTTCTGCATGTTGGGCTGAGTGTTCTGTCCCTTCATCGGTCAGAATTACTCCATCGAGGGGTTATAGGCTGCAGCTTTCCAGCGAAGCCTCCCATTTATTATCATAGCAGAGCCATCAGTGAACCAGGCATTTTGTAGCTTTTCTGACCATTTCTCAGGTCCCCAGCACCTGATTGGTCTGCTGCGTGGCACAACAGGCTTATGTTTTGGGACAGGTGCAATTGGCTGGGCCGCTATGTGCTCAGTCAGTTTGGCTACCGTTTTTCCCATTGTTGTCGGTCGTTCCTTATGGAACTCCTGAATGTACCATTTCCATGGTAGCACCTTAGGTTCCATCTGTACTCCACAGAGTGCTTCTCCAGGTGCAAGGGCCCATGGTAATATTGGTGTAGTTGATCGGATTTTTATGGGTTGATTCTGACATAGTGGGGAAATGGTGCACAGTGTCCATATAGTTTTCTCAAAAAGAGAATATTTTGATGATACCCATGGGTATTTCTTGTAAAAGAATGCCATGGGGAATGTCTGTCCATTAATGCTGGTGTAAAATCTTCAGTTACCATAATCTTGTAAGAATATTATATCTAGTGTAAATCATCCCTTTCCAAGTGCATGTAAGTGTTGGTATTGTTTGATGTCTTCTTTTAATGTGTTGAAGGCAGAACATTGTGATTCTCCCCAAACAAAATCTACTGCTTTCCTTGTCACCTCATATGTGGGTTTTAAGATGATCTGTAAATATGGGATGTGGTTTCTCCAATAACCAAATAAGCTAATTGGGCTTGTGTTTTGTTTGTGGGCTCAGGGAGAGCCATAATTTTATCAATGGTGGTAGGTGGAACTGATTGTCCAGTGGAGTTCCAAATTACTCCCCCAAATTTTACTTGAGCTGTGGGTCCTTATACCTTATCTTTATTAATGGTTCAGCCATTTTTAGTAAGTTCTGTACTACTGTATCAAGTGCTTCTTGTACCTCATGTATATATTGCCCATAAATTATGATATCATCTACATAATATTTTGACCTTTGGGTATGATGTCTTAATAGGGTCCAGGTATTGTGAGATAGTAGCATGTGCTACAATAGGACTGTTCTTATATCCCTGAGGTAATCTCTTGTATCTATATTACTTGGCATTCCACGTAAATGTGGTTTGCTCTCTGGATTGTTCATCTATAGGTATACTAAAGAACATATCTGTGAGATCAATAGTAGCATAATAATACTGTGGGTTATCCTGAGTAATAGTATTCATGATCTCTTCTACTTCTAGGAGATTTCCTGGTAGTGGGGGTACTCCTCTGTTTAGATTACGATAATCAATAGTAGATCTATAAGAGCCATTGGGTTTTAGAATGGGCCATACTGGACTGTTAAAGTTAAATGACTGTGTTGGTTCAATAATGTCATTTTGTAATAATTCTTGTATTTTGTCATAAATTTCCTTGTGACCCCCCTTTAGTGGGTATTGCTTTGTAAAAGGTGTAGCCGGAAGAAGTTTAACAGGGTGCATTTTAACTGTGGACAAACATATAGAAGCTTTGAGTCTTTTAGAGGCAGTAAGATTCCAAATATTGTGGGCATATAATCCATCCCCAGGACATTATGTGGGCTTTGTTGTATAACTAATAAATCAGCTGTGATAGGATCTTTTTTTTTTTTTTTTTTGGTACCAGGGATTGAACTCAGGGGCACTCGACCACTAAGCCACATCCCCAGCCCCATTTTGTGTTTTATGTAGAGACAGGATCTCACTGAGTTGCTTAGCGCCTCGCCGTTGCTGAGGCTGGCTTTGAACTCGCGATTCTCCTGTCTCAGCCTCCCTAAGTGCTGGGATTACAAGTGTGAGCCACTGCGCCCGGCTAGGATCTTGATTATACACAAGAATATGGGCCTTAATAAGGCAACCTGTAAGTGTTCCTCTGGATATGCCCTCTACTTCCATCTGTCTATTTGTTTTAGCAAGTATGCCTCATACAATAGTTATTTGACTATCTGTATCTATAATAAAATTTAAATTATAATTTTAAATTTTGTATATTGTGTATGGATAAGGAGATATATGGTCTGTTGTCTGTGCTAGTTATGCATATCTGGGTTGGTTCCACCAATTTGTCATCCTCTCTGGGGCAGGTTGTTGTTGAAAATTGTTTGGACCTTGGGGACCCTGATCCTGATGGAAGGGTCCCCTCCATCCATTTTTTGAATGGAATGTTGGTCTATTAGGAATAACTTGGTTGGCATTTTGGGAGTTCCTTCCTTCCCTATTAGGCCTTCCCCCTGCATCAGCCCATCCCCTCATATGGGGTGGACCTGTTTGTGCTCTTCCCTGGTATTGATTGTTACATCCATTACACCTGGGATTTCTACATCTGCTACATCTGTTGGGCCTGTTTTGTATATTCATATTTTGAAATTGTGTCGGGAAGGTCATTTTCGCCTGAGTAATGAGATGGCCTTGTCCATCTCAAGGTTTCTGGCTTGTCTTAGATATTCTATTATGTCATTTATGGTTGTGGCATTAGCTAGTGCCACTGTTAATGTTAGCCTCAGATGGCTTTGTCCTCCCTTAATAAGTAAATTCTTTATCTCCTGGTATATAGGAGCAGCTAATGGTGTAGTAGCCTCCTCAGAGTATATCATTACAATAATCCCAATCTTATGACAGTTTTATACACTGCTCTGTATTAGCCCAATGTAACTGCGTACCAAAGGACAATAGATCCATCATTGGAAATGCCTTAGTCCAAGCTTGGGCCAGTTAAATATGGAGTATGACTCAAGGTGTTGATCATCAACTAACTTTAGTAGTGCATCATGAATTTGTGGATTCTCTATAATACCTACTGGGGCTGACATTTCGCATCCTGAAACTATCACCCCATTTGCTCCCCCGTTCCAAAGTTTTAATAAATATTCGATATCCCTGGTTTCTTTCTGTGCAAACTCACTTCTATATGCCTGTATAGTGGTCCTGGTTAAATCTCTAATTTCAATAGTTTGTTCTGGACTTTGGAGCTCCCTGACCTAATTACTTTATTTGTGATGACCGGTAGGCATTCTTTAAGTTCCTGGACTTTCATTATGTCCTGTAGGAATAGATTATTTTTACTTCTATCAATAATTCTCTTGGCTAGCCTTTTTCCCTTTTGTCTATCTTCATCTACATCTGTAATTGTTTTACACAACACTGCAGGTATTTCTTTAGGATCTGCTCAAGCAATTATGGGTGGCATAACTTCAGGGCTTGTTAATGTGACTTCTACATTCGTCCCCTTCTGGAACTTTGGGAGCTTTTCCTGTGTAGCTCTCTCTACGCCTCACCATTGGTTTTGTGGTTTTAATTCTTTTTAAGGTCCCTTTCAACCAGAATTTTAACTTGTTTAGTTTTTCCTTAATTCACATAATTTTTGTTACTTGATTGCTATCTAGTTAATCGTGCGCTTCCTAAAATACCACAATACAATGCTATCAGTATATACACTTGACAGAGATCGTTCAATCAATAATACTGCATGTCTATATAATCATTATACTAACCATTCATGCATGTGCAATTTGGTATTCATGCCACATTCATGTTCACCGTTCCCCTACCAGAGCCGATCTTACAGCCAAGATGAGTAATGGGGAGGGGAAGCTCTAAACAAGTGTCATTTGGAGGTGGAACATGGTGACACTGTGGCATAATGGGCAGACAAGATCTCTTAGGGAGTAGTCACGGGCCTCTACCACAGCAAATCTTACTGCTGAGAGACCCTGAGGGAACCCTGAACAGGTGTCTTTTGGAGGTGAACCATGTGACCTGCCTCCATACTTGAGACCTGGTCCCCTTCTCAGGGAGCTTCCTTCCACTGATACTGTCGTCCCCTACCAGAGCTGATCTTACTGCTAAGAGACCCAGAGGGAGCTCTAAACAGGTGTCATTTGGAGGTGAACAGACAGCATGCAGTGTTAATGAAAGCTATCCGAGTTTACAACTTCTATTTCAGCCAATTATCCATAAATTTGGAAAATTAGATAATCCTGCCAACTACGCCAACTGTCATGAGCGGTATGTGCAATTAATAATTAATCAGAGGTGGATTGTCTTTAAATGCAAGTGCATGTTCAATCACAATGATCATCAAATATAATTAATTAATCCAAAAAGTATTGGGTGTGCTGGAGCACCCCACTAGCATTCAATGTGCACTAATTAAACACTACAGGTAAGTTACACTATCCTAGGGCAACTAAACACTACCAGCAATTAACACAATCCTAGGGCAACCACAAGTTCCCAGATACCTCCGATGCCAGGTGACTTCTCTTAGCCAAAGAGCAGATGAGTACCTTGTCTGGTGGTTCTCTTCAGCCAATGGCTGGACATCAGGGAATGGTGGAGTTGATCCAGGGATGGACAACAAGGTGGCCAGTCTCACCGATGTCCTTTGAGCAAAGCCCACAATGTGGCAGGACAAGCAGTTTAAATGTAGTTCCAAGTTGGTGGTGTAAGTTGGTGATTGGTTACACCCAGTAAAAGTCAATGTTCATTGGTTATGTCCAGTGAGAGAGTAGAATTGCAACTGGGCCTTTCTTTGCATATGTGCATGGAACGGAGCTCCCTATCAACTGTAACCAATCATTGCTAGGCAGGCCTATGGTTAGGTGCCCCTTACAGCCCCTTATCGATTGCAAGCAGGCATGACTAAGCAAGTCAATGGCTGCTGTTCCTTATGGCCAGCAACTTAGTTATTCCCGGCATGTCTAGGCATGTCTATGGCATATGCTCCTTACAGTGTGTCTCAGGGCTGCCGTGGAGCTTCAGCAGGGGCTCAATCAACCCAAGGTTTGGAGGGAAGGATTTGCTTCCAAGATGGCTTCCTCACATGGCTATTTGTGGGAGGCCTCCGTTTCTCACTCACTGTTGTACAGATGCCTCAGTTTCTTGCCACATAGGTCTATGGTGACCAGCCATCCTAGTTTGTCCAAGACTGAGGGGGTTTCCAGGGCACAAGACTTTTTGTGCTAAAGCCAGCATAGTCCTGGGCAACTCTGGGACAAGTTAGTCACCCTGTGTACTTCTGCATGGGGCTGCTCACAACATGAAGAACCAACTGAAAGAGTGATCAAAACAGTAGTCTCAGGGTCTTTTATAGCTAGAGGCAATGGCACCCACCTGTAATCCTGGTGATTTGGGAGGTTGAGGCAGGAGGATCACAAGTTGGAGGCCAGCCTCAGGCACTTAGTAAGACCCTCAGCAATTGAGTGAGACCCTGCCTCAAAATTGGAAATAAAAAAGAACTGAGATCAGAAGTCCTTGAACATCTTATGATGCATTCTGTTACCAAAGCATGTGTAGGCCAGACCAGATGTAAGGGGAGGAGAGAGAAACACTATGATGGAGGGGCAATATCTATATCTATATATCTATATCTATCTATATGTGTGTGTGTGTGTGTGTGTGTGTGTGTGTGCGCGCGCGCGCGCATAGGGAGAGAGGTGGAGGGGGTGAAGGAATTATTTGGGATTATCATACTCCTTAAAGATCATGCTTTCTGGTCCTTACTGGTAAAAGTAAAAACTCTGCAGAGGATAAGGGGTACCAAGAACTCTTAAAATTATGTGTGTCAACAATCATAATCCTGTTTATGGAGCACTGTGTGAAGGGCTTTACATATGTTATCTCAATTAATTTTTGACATTCTTTTTTTTTTTTTGGTACTAGGGATTGAACCCAGGGCTTTGGACATGCTAAATAAGCACTTTACTACCCCAGCCCTCATATTTTTTCATTTTAATGCTTTTATTAAGTGCATTATAGTTATAAATAATATTGGGGTTCATTTTGACATCATCATACATGCATGGAATATAATTTGCTCCACTTCAGTCCCAGTACTTCCTCTTTCCTTCCCTTCTTCTCTCCTCCTATTCCCCTTCCTCTACTCTATTGGTCTTGCTTCTATTTATTTATAGTTTTATATTGGTGCTTTATAGATAAACATAAAGGTGAAATTCACTATGGTATATTTTTATATGTACATAGCATAATTTGGTCAATTTGTTTATTGATTTATTTTTATTTTTTGGTACTGGGAATTGAACCCAGGGGCACCTAACTGCTGAGCCACATTCCCCAGCCCTTTTTATTTTTTATTTGGAGATTGTGTCTCACTAAGTTTCTTAGGGCCTCGCTGGATTCCTGAGGTTGACCTCCATCTTGGATCTTCCTGCTTCAGCTGCTAAAGCCTCTGGGATTTCAGGCATGTGCCACTGTGCGCGGCTCCTCGTTCAATTTTCATATCAATCTGATGAGGAAGACATTATTTTCATTTGGTGGCTAGGGAGACTGAGGTTCCAACAGATGAATTAATTGAATCCTAAACCAGTGCTTTGAAGCACTTCTTCCTCTTTAGAACACTTGTTCTTAGGATACCCTTCTCCCAATCCCAGCTGCTACATCATGGGAAACCCAAGATCCAAGAGGAGGCCAGGTGTGGATGTTTTTATCACTAGTGGAGCTCCCAGCTGACAGCCAGCATCAATTACTAGCCATGTGAAAGAGCCACTTTGGGTTTTTCAGCCTAGTTAAGTCCCCAGATGGTTATAGCCCCAGCTGAGATCTCATGGAACAGTCTGCTCAGTTGAGCTGTCAATCCAAAGAGTAATAAGCGCTAATAAAATGGTGTATGGTTAAAGTCTAGGGATGAAGCTTAGTGGTAGCGTTTGCTTAGCATGTGTAGGCCCTGGTGTTCAATCCCCAACACCAAAGGGAAACAAACAAACAACAAATAAATAAAGGTTCCGTGTAGGGCACCATGGCATATGCCTGTAATCCCATTAACTTAGGAGCCTGAAGCAAGAGGATCATGAGCATGAGCCCCTAGCCTGGGCAACTTAGCAAAACCCCATCTCTAGAGGGGGTGACATGGTGGTTAAGTCATTACGTTGGCACACAGCAATGAGTAACCAAAACCAGGCAGCCTCATTCTTAGATGAGTCTCAGTAGAGTCTGAAGAGAGGATTTCTATTCTAGGATGTGGCTGGAGTAGGAACCTTCAATCATACCAAATGAGTTCAGTGCATGAGGTGGGGTCTGTATATGATGGCTTTTCTTGTTTCCTGCCCAGGCTGGGAATAACTTTACTGAGTCACAAGGCTGAGAGAAAAATTGTGTGAACGAATTAACAGAAATCTGGGCAAGATTCCCAAAGTAAATAATGTTGACTCTTAGCACAAAAGAGGCATTGCCTAATGCTTCTTAAAATCACATAAACAGTCCTTGCTTTATGACTGATTTCCTATTTTTAAAATTTTCCAATTTCAGAAAAGTAACCACAATAAGCATCATTTAAACAACCCCCCCCCCCCCCGCCCAAAAGCAACACTTGGAAAAGCCTAAAGAGTATGCACAATTCCTGAGGGAAATAAGAAGGCCTTTGTCCTTGGGGACTGGTCTTCATAGTCCAATGGACAGGGGGTGGTTCCAAGATGACCTTGAGGAAGTCTCATTTGGCAACTGGATCCCAAAGGAAAATCCAGCTCCTCCTTCTCACTCAGTTAACAGAGAAGGATGCTCACAATGGTTCTGGAAGATGATGGTTCTCCGACATTCATCAGCCTCAGTCACTTACTCCCAGCTTTCACCTACCAGTGTTTTCCAGTTCAGTGATTCTCAAATTTTAGAACATCACCATCACCTGGAAGTATGTAAAAAAAAATGTAAATTCCAGGGTTCTTCCCAAGAATATTTCCATTCTACAAGCCCCCAGAATTCTCATTTTAGTAAGAGCCAGGTGATCCCTTTCTAGTATATCTTGAGAGCCAGGTATTTCCTCATAGCATATCTTGAGAAGCACCATAACCTCAATTCTTCTCTAAAAGCAAGGAATCAGGATGGGGGAAACCTTGGAGGGAGTTGGGGCCTGCAGATTCTAAGCAGGGAAGAATCTAACAAACCCATTTGGAGCAAGTGGTTTTTAGCTCTAGAGGGGTCCTCAGAAGTTCTATCACTACCATCTCAGCAGTTTGTTTTCATAGGTTTTATTATTTTATTTTAAATGGAATGCTTCACCAATTTGCTAGTCATGCTTATGCAGGGGCCATGATAATCTTCTCTGTATGGTTCCAATTTTAGGATGTGTGCTGCTGAAGCCAACACTCCAATTTATTACAGTGGATTTCTAAGAAAGATTTTATTAGAAGCAGAGCTGTATAGGCTAGAGGCATAGTCAGTGGTAGAGCACTTGCCTGGCATGCATGAGGCTGAGTTCTAATTCCCAGAACCACACACACAAGATGTTGAATTTTGGGGGGCGGGTATTGGGGATTAAACTCAGGGGTACTCGAACACTGCCACATCCCCAGCCCTTTTTTGTATTTTATTTACAAACAGTCTCAGTGAGTTGTTTAGTATCTTGCTTTTGCTGAGGCTGGCTTTGAAGTGAATCTTTTTTTTTTTTTTTGACAATTCTTACGATATGGTATTTTAAATTATTTCCCAAAATCATAGAACAAATACTTACCAGTTGAAGTCGTCTCTTCTTGGAATCACAACTGATCTTTCTTTTGTTTGATGGTTGTATCCTGTCCCCCCACCCTCTCCTGGGTGAATCTTGAAAACATTGTAGTAAATTAAAGAAGTCAGATACAAAAGACTACATATTGTCCATTTATATGAGATTTCCTGTACCGGCAAATCCAGAGACAGAAGGCCAACCAGTTGTTGCCAGGGTATGGGGGCAGGGAGTAATGAGGAGTGACTCTTTGATACATATGTGATTTCTTTTTTCTTTTTTTTTGGTACTAGGGGTTGAACCCAAGGGTGCTTAACCACTGAGCTACATCCTCATCCCATTTTATTTTATATTGAGACAGGGTCTCATTAAGTTGTTGAGGCTACCCTCAAATTGACAATCCTCCTGCCTCAGCCCCCCAAGTAGCTGAAATTTCAGGCATGTACCACTATGCCCAGCTAGATATGAGATTTCCTTTTGAGTTGATGAAATTTCCCAGGACTAAATAGTGATAATGGCTGTACAACATTGTAATGCTCTAAAAATTGGTAATGATACATTTTTTGGGGGGTACCAGGGATTGAACTCAGGGTATTTGACCACTGAGCCACATGCCTAGCCCTATTTTGTGTTTTATGTGGAGACAGGGTCTCACTGAGTTATTTAGCACCTCGCTATTGCTGAGGCTGGCTTTGAACTCATGATTCTCCTGTCTCAGCTCCTAAAGTGCTGGGATTACAGGCGTGCGCCACCACACCCAGCTTGTAATAATATATTTAATTGTATATGAACACAGTTAAAGTGATTCCCTATAGACAGATCTAGACAACCATTTTACTTTTTACTGACAAGGAAGGTAAGATGGCCCAGCCTTGTCAAAGGTAAGACCAGGACCACTGATCTGCAGCCCACCACAGCAGGCTGACTCTCTTCCTGAAACTCCCCCTCCCCATCATCCCCCACTGGAAAAGTGAAGTTTTCTCCATAGTTTCTGCAGCCAGCCTCCTTGCTGCCCAGGCAAGGGTCCGCCTTGCCCATCCATACTCCACTGTCTCTCTTCTGCCATCGCCAGAGCCTGCTCCCTTCAAGTACAATGAATGAAAAACAAACCCACTTTTAACTTCATACTTAAATAAATCTTCCCAAAGGCCTTCAATGGCAACTGCAGCTGTCTGAGCGGCTGATAAGGGGTAGGTGGATGGGATTCTTTACATTGCAGACATTGTTCAGTTTCCCAGATTGCAACTGGGCAGACAGCTTGAAGGTGCTGCCGGTGATCTGGCTAGGATGAATCTCAACTGCATGTATGCCATTTGTGCGCAGTTGGTTCTTGTCTCCCGCAGTGGTGAGACACATGCATCTGTCGCATAGCAGGTGCTTAATAAAGATTCATTGGTGCCAGGGGTTTCTGTCTTGAGGATTATCCTGGGAAAGTCTTCCTCACCCTAAAGAGTTTAGGAAAAGCCTCAGTTTTCTCAGTGCTTCCAAAAATAAGATCCAGAAAAAAGAAATGAGAATCCACCTCATCTGATCACTTTCCAAAGTAGAATTATTCACCATCCTGGGAAGTGGTAACAGAAGCAAATAGCTCCTTTGCATTTGCCTTTCCTGGGGAGCTATGCTTCTTCCCCTGCCCCTCTTCCCCAGCATCTCAGGATTTTGCCAAGGCTTTTGCTTTGCCCCAGATCAGGACCTTTCCTTATATCTTTCATAGTCTCAAAACTTATTATGGGCTTTTGGGGAAGTTCATTAACATACAACAGGGCAACTGTAAAACCCTGGAAAGCCAGCTCTCTGGAAACTTACTGAACTCAGCAGCTGAGAGACCTGAATAAGAAGGGAAAGGCAGCTTGGCCCCTGAGTTCAGGGCTTGTTTTGGGACAGGAACACAGAGCAAAGAGGAACAAAGAGAGCAAATTCCTGACACGGGTCATTCTCTTGTCTCAGCCTAATTACCTAACACCTCATCTCTGGAGACTTGTTTCAAGCCACAGGGATGAACGGGGGCACCGAGGAAGACTGCAGAACCATAGAGGCTGCTGTTTTAAATTCCTATTTGGGATAAAGCAGGAAAGGAGAAAATGTCTACACTGCAGGGATTGGGGGTGAAGACGTAGATCTCAAGGTTCAGGTTGAACTTGGAGGGCTGTATGCGGTTTCACCACCGTGTGGAGAGAGGCCTCATTTCCTGAGGCATCATTACCCAGCTGGGAAAGCTCTCCCAGGATGAAGAGGTTTAGGAAATGCTGCAGACGCCAGCCCTCACTGGAGAGTTCAAAATGTACCACTATGCTCAAGGCTCTGAGAAGTCTTGCAGAAAAGAAACTTCCTTTGTTATTATTTAATCCAGGGTTTCCCAAAGTTATTTGACCTCAGAATTCCTTTCCCCTTTCATAACACTCAATCATATCTTTAAGAATTCACTTGGGACATGCCACTCTAATGCCCAGGGGGAGTTGGTTGGGCACTGCCCCCTCCTTGCAGTAAACAATGATGCGTTGTTTGGGCAGGTCACACAATATGAAACCCTGCTACAATCATCCAGGAAGGAACATACGTTCGTTGTACCTGTCATGACATTTACTAAGAACCGTGTGCTGGAAGTTTTTCATTCTCTCTCTCTCTTTTTCGCCCTCGTGGTACTGGGGATTGAACCCAGAGACCTTCTACTACTGAGCTACGTCCCCAGCCCTTTTTATTTTATTTTGGACAAGGCTCACTAAGTTGTTGAGGCTGCCTTCAAACTCATGATCCTCCTGCCTCGGCCTCCTGAGTGACTGGGATTACAGGAGTGTATCTAGCACTAGTTTTCCATATGCCCTCTTTGTAATCCTCCCCCACCTTATTATCCCTATTGTGCAAATAAAGAAATTGAGACTCAGAGAAGCAGAAAAAGGAGATCCCTCACACCAGCATGTGAAGAACTGAGATTCTCACCCTGACACACAACACTGGTATTCTCTCCTCTGTATCACACCATCTCACTAACGAGCTGCATTTCATGCACTGTGTACACAGCGTCCAATTCCCGTTCTGTTCTCGGAGAATCTCACTAAATCCCACGAGGAACCGATAAGGACTTAAGTGAGACATCTGAATGTAGAAGCCAAGCAGACAGTTGGAAGTATTTGGAGTCTGAGGCAGAGAAAATTGTAGAAAATAACGTTCATCTTGGAGGTCAGGAAGCCCAGAGGCAGGGCAGCTCCGGCAGTTGCTATCCACATCACAGAGCTGGAGGCTCTTTTCTGCACTTTGCCAGGCAGGAGGGCAGCGGCAGATCCAGACCTCGCAGGACATTCAGAGAAGAGCCGCCTCTTCTTGTCTGTCTTCTTTTTTTTTTTTAAATATTTTTTTTTTAATTGCAGGTGGACAGAATATCTTTATTTTATTTTTACGTGGTGCTGAGGATCGAACCCAGGGCTTCACGCGTGCTAGGCGAGCACGCTACCACTGCGCCACAATCCCAGCCCCTTCTTGTCTGTCTTC
This sequence comes from Geosciurus inauris, assembly GCA_004024805.1. NCBI lineage: Eukaryota > Metazoa > Chordata > Mammalia > Rodentia > Sciuridae > Geosciurus > Geosciurus inauris. The sequence continues at coordinate 25,383 of PVHX01004686.1, forward strand.
TAAGACTCAATCTCTTCTCCCGGCCTGCAAATATCTTCCCGCTTCTCATTGGCTGGAATTTTATCATGTGACCACCACTACCAAACCAGTCACTAGGTAGGAGAACGGAACTACAAGGATTGGCTTAGACCATTTAGGGCGGCGTCCCTTTTGGTTGGGATTGGGTCAAATTTCTTCTTGTATGGGAGGAAAGCAACGGATATTGGGATATTGGGTAGTTGACCAGATGCTTCTATGTGGGGTGGGGATGGGGTCCGGTAGAGGGTGGGCCAAGATGGTAGCTGTAGCTGTTATCCAGTGTGCCCTTGAACCCTCTCCCATGATTTGCTTCTCACGCTACTTTTTTTTTTTTGGTACCGGGGATTGAACTCAGGGGCACTCGACCACTGAGCCACATCCCCAGCCCTATTTTGTGTTTTATGTAGACACAGGGTCTCACTGAGTTGCTCAGCTCCTCGCCATTGCTGAGGCTGGCTTTGAACTGGCGATTCTCCTGTCTCAGCCTCCCAAAGTGCTGGGATTACAGGCGTGCGCTAACGCGCCCGGCTCCCTACTTCATTTTCCTGCGCCCGGCTCCCTACTTCATTTTCCTGCCCCTCCCCGTAATAGATTATGTTTTTGATCTCTTCCTATCACTCCCCCTTGTATCCATGTCCTTTGTCATGTTAACTTCGCAGTGTTTTCCCTCTCTGAATGAGATCTGCCTCTGTATCTTGGGTTTGGTTGTGTCAGTAATGCAGCAGTGAAAATATGAGGGCTCTGAGCTTAGGTCTCAGGAGGTCTCATACATTTCAGTTTTTCCTTTTACACATCTGCCATCACCATAAGAAGAATGTGGCCCCTCTTGGCCCACTGGTCCCAGGGAGAGGATGACAGATAGACAGGACAAAGTCGCACCAATCAAGCTGCTCCAGACAAGCTCAGCCTAGAGCAGATTTCCCCAACCAACTCACAGATGCATGAATGAGCTCAGCATAGATTGGTCATAATCTGACCCACACCAGTGATCTTAAAATTGAGGACAATTGTTGAATTTTGGGGAGATTTGTTATGAAGTGTCAGCACAGTTGAACTCCCAACCAACAGCCAGCACTGCTGGCAGGCATGGGAGTGGACCAACATGGACTTGCAACCCAGAGAGACTTCATTTCTCCCATATTTTTTTTCTTCTCCTCCTCCTCTTCTGTTTTTTTTTTTTTGTAATGCTGTTGATGGAACCCAGGACCTCATGCATGCTAGGCAGGTGAGCTACATGAGCTATACTCCCAGCCCCAGTTGAACTTTCAGGTTGTCCCAAACCAAGCCATGGAGACCCCTAGCCATAAAGTCTTCCAGCTAAAACCTTCCCTAGTTATTGAGAAACAGAAAGGGGAGGCTGGCGTTGTGGCTCAGTGGTAGAGCACTTGCCTAGTACACATGAGACACTGGGTTCGATCCTCAGAACCACACAAAAATAAATAAATACAATAAAGGTATTCTGTCCATCTACAACTAAATATAGATAAAGATATAGACATAGATATATATAAAGAATGTACAGAAAGTTCCTCTTGGTTTCTAAAACCCCACACAGCCTAGGAAGTACCTCTTGTTATAGTGGATGAGAGGCCTTGGCCTGAAAAATTATATTTATATTAAAAAAAAGAAAGAAAGAAAGAAACAGAAAGGAGCCACCTCACTGTGCCTTGTCTCGATTCCTGAGAGAATTCAGGAACATCATAAAATTGTTTCAAGCTATTAAACTTTGGGGCAATTTGTTATGCAATAATAACTGGAATAAACATAACTTTTTTTTTTCCAAGTACTGGACCGGGGTGGGGGAAATTGAACCCAGGGCCTTGCACATGCTAGGCAAATGTTCTACCACTGAGTTATGCCCTTAGGCCTCCTCTTTTGAAAAGAAAAAAAACATATTTTGAGACAGGGTCTCACTAACCCCCCTAGGCTGACTTTGAATTTGGGATCCTCCTGCTTCAGTCTCTGGAATAGCTGGAATTGCAGGCATACAACACTGTATCTTATAATATTTTATTTTTATATATACATGACAGTGTATTTTGACATATTATACATACATGGAGTATAACTTGTTCTAATTAGGATCCTATTCTTGTGGGTTTTTTGTTTGCTGGTTGGTTTGTTTTTGGTGGTGCTGGGATTGAACCCAGGGCCTTGTGCATGTGGGGCAAGCACTCTACCAACTGAATTTATATCCCCACCCGCTTTCTTGTGGTTGTACATGATGTAGAGTTACACTGGTCGTGTATTCATAGATGAACACAGGAAAGTTATGTCCGATTCATCCCACTGTCTTTCCAGTTCCCATCCTCCCACGCTTCCCTTCATTCCCCTTTGTCTAATCCAATGAACTTCTATCTGCCTCCCCCCACCCCGCTTATTGTGGGTTAGCACCCACAAATCAGAGAGAACATTCCGCCTTTGGTTTTGGGGGACTGGCTTATTTTACTTAGCCAGATAGTCTTCCGTTCCATCCATTTACTGTCAAATGCCATACTTTCAATATTTTCATGACTCTTGATATGTTTGCAAACTGTTTTCCACTGTCACCAGCAATGTCCTCGCTTACATGTTTCAGTGACACATTTTGCTGGCTTTGTGCATTTTCACTTTAGAAATGTCTGTCCAGTGGTATTTCTTCCTATCTTTCCATAGACTTCATCCTCTGAGTGAAGGACATGAACACAGGTGATTATTTACATCTGTGGACATTTGAAAAATTCAATCTTTTTGGGGGTATTTTTTCTTCTGAAGGGATTTTATTTCTCTTGGATTTGAAACACATCTCTGATGCTTACTGGTTAAGTAATCTTGGGCCTCTGGGATTCAGTTTCCTCATCTGTAAAATAATATTCTAATTTTCTTCCTCTGAATCTTTTTATCCTTCTCTTTCTTCTTCCCTCTTTCCTTTCCTTTTTTCTTCTCCTTTAATTTCCTCTTCCTCCTCCTCGTGCTGGGGATTTGAACCCAGAGAGCTTTGGGCTTGCCAGAACTCTTACCACTGAGATACTCCACCAAGACCTTTTTATTTTATTTTGAGCTACCATCTTGCTAAATTGCCCAGGCTGCCTGGAACTTGTAGTTCTCCTGCCTCATCCTCCAGAGTCGCTGGGATTACAGGTGTGCACCACTGTGCCCAGCATTCTCTCTCATTTTTCCATTTTCTCATAAACCCCACCTTGTATTAATTCTCGCCTGGAAGATTCTTAAAACTCCACCACGGGTCCTCCTTAAGGTGACTTGAGGGGTACTGACCTTTTCTCTGCTACAGAGACCAGTCAGGAAGGCAGCTGCTGATTAATTTTGTGTCAGCCAGGGTGCTCTGTGCTTTGCATCTAGAATACAGCAGTTTCCAAGGTGACCACGGCTAGTGTGTGAGGATAAGGTGAGGCCCTGGAGTTACGAGCTGCCAAACTCATAAACCATGCAGGCTTCCTCTGAGCCACACGATGCACACAACTCGCTGAGCAATTTAACAACAGACTTGCGGCAAACTGTTCCAACAGCACTTAATGATCAGTGTGCCTATAAATAGGATCATAGAACAATTTGGATAGATGTTAATATATGGGTTTGGTCCTGGAGTGACTAAACCTTGAGTTGTTTTGACCTCAGAGAGCCATCAAAAATCTGCTGCAATGGAACACATTCTGCAGTTCTCTGCAGCAGATGTTTTGTTCCTGTGTAACACGTCCTTGTGTGTATAATTTACTAACATGATAATAATGTGCTGTTCGCAATTTACAAAGTGGCTTCACACATATGTTCTCATTTGATCCTTGCAAGACAGGCAACATTACTGAGATTTGGGGGAGACAAGTCATTTCCTCTAAGACATCCAGATTGGGAATGTAAGGAAGGGGGTGGGACGGGAGGATGGTGGCAGAGGTGGTGGCTGTGGTGGTAACAGGCTCCAGGCAAGGTGATCTTCCTTTCTTATTCTACTTAAATCCTAATTAACTAGTTTAAAAGACTTGGAATAATCAGTTCTCCTCTTCTTATTGGGGACAGTCCTTCAGGATCTAGCACCCTAAACTTTTCCCTATTACTTTACATTAAAAGTGGGTTTGTAGCTGGCACAGTGGTGCACACCTGTAATCCCACCACTTTGGGAGGCTGAGACAGGAGAATCACGAGTTCAAAGCCAGCCTCAGCAATGGTGGGGTGCTAAGCAACTCAGTGAGACCCTGTCTCTACATAAAACACAAAATAGGGCTGGGGATGTGGCTCAGTGGTCGAGTATCCCTGAGTTCAATCTCTGGTACCAATAAGAAGAAGAAGGAGGAGGAAGAGGAAGAGGAGGAGGAGGAGGCGGTGGCATAGGTAAGGACCTGAGTTCAATCCCTAGGATCAAAAAAAATTAAAAATGATGGGCTACCATTGTAGCTCTATGGTTGAACTCTTACCTAGCATGGGCAAGACCCTGAGTTTGATCACTGCAACACACACACACACACACAAAAAAACCAAAAAAAAAAAAAAAAAAACCCCCAAAAAATCCTTATATAAAAATTTGAAAAGCTAGACAAACAAAATGAAGAACTAAAAATTATCCTTAATTTTACAAGGAGACAACAATCTGTTAATATTTGGGATATCCATTGTGACCTTCTTTTCATGCATATATTTGTGTCCACACATTCCTTTCTCAAGATAGAAAATGAAATAGAATAAAAATAAAAAATGAGATTTCAGACTTTGTTCCTTCACTTGAAAGTATGTTCTGAACATCCTTCTGTGTCCTTATGGATCCTGTAGTAGCCAAGCCCTTCGAGGTTAGCATCAATGGAGTGTGCTGTGTTTAGCTATTCCCCTGCAGTGAAGTCCTTTGGCTGTTTTATTATTACATACTTTGCAATGCACAGTGTTAGCTAAGTCTCTCTGCACATCCCTGGAGTAAACTTCTGGCAGTAGAATTTCTAGGTCAAAGGGTAAGCAGACTTTTAAGTTGTGGTTACTAATCTTCAAATTATCCTCCAGAAAAGTTGGGCCATCTCATTCTCCCACAAACACTGTCTGAAAATGCCCATTTCCTTGCACATTGTCAACACTGAAATTATTAAAAACAACATAGGAAAAAAAGCACCTCTTCGATTCTGAGCTTGATTCCTTAATCACATTCAACAGTGTCCCTAAGCCACACTCAATAATCTTACACTTTCTACGGAGCCTTCAGTTTCTTTTCTTTTTCTTTTTTGACACTTGGAATTGAACCAGGGGTGCTCTATCACTAGGCTACGTCCCCAACCCTTTGTATTTTTTATTTTGAGACAAGACTTTGCTCAGTTGCCCAGGCTGGCCTTGAACTTGTGATCCTCCTGATTCACTAGAATTATGAGCATGCACCCTCTCACCCAGCTTCTGTTTCTTCTTGAGTGAGCGATGGTAATTTAAAGTTGTTCATGAATTTACCTTATCATCCTTTAACTCTTTGTAGAATCTATAGCAGTATCTCTTTTCTCATTTCTTTTTTTTTTTTTTTTTTTTTTTTTTTTTTTTTTTTTTTTTTTTTTTTTTTTTTTTTTTTTTTTTTTTTTTTTTTTTTTTTTTTTTTTTTTTGGTTGTTGATGGATCTTTATTTTATTCATTTATTATTTATATGTGGTGCTGAGGATCGAACCCAGTGCCTCAGGCATGCCAGGCAAGCGCTCTACCACTGAGCTACAGCCCCAGCCCCTTTTCTCATTTCTTAAATGGTAATTTTTGTCTGAGTTAATGTCTTTTAGATGACAACAGAAAGATAAGTTTCTTTTATTTACATAAAAAAATTCTACTTAAACCAGGCATGGTGGCACACACCTGTAATCCCAGTGGCTTGGGAGGCTGAGGCAGGAGGATAGAGTTCAAGGCCAGCCTCAGAAATTTAGGAAGGTGCTAAGCAACTCAGTGAGACCCTGTCTCTAAAGGAAATATTAAAAAAGGGCTGAGTATGTGGTTCACTGGTTCAGCATCCCTCTGTTCAATCCCTAGGACCAAAAAAAAAGAAAGAAAGAAAAAAGAAAAAAATTACTTAAAAGCCTTGGCTGTTGGGCGTGGTGGTGTATGCCTGTAATCTCAGCAACTCTGGAGGCTCAGGCAGGAGAATCATGAGTTCAAAGTCAGCCTCAGTCAATTTAGCAAGCCCCTAAGCAATTTAGCAAGATCCTGTCACAAAATAAACAAACAAAAACTTAACAAAAGGGTTGGGGATGTGCTTTTTTTTTCTCCCCAGTCCCAGGAATTGAACCCAGAGGCACTATACCACTGAGCTACATCCCTAGCCTGCTTTGTATTTTTTCTTTTGAGACGGGCCCTCACTAAATTGCTGAGGTCGATTTCAAACTCGTGATCCTCCTGCCTCAGCCTCTGGAGTTGCTGGAATTACAGGCATTTGCCACCATTCCCAGCATGAAGCCTTTGCTTATACACATCTTTATAGAATTGTTTCTTATACTGAGTTAATGTAGCAAGGAGGCACATGGGAAGGTAAAGGGGACAGTAAGATAAAAGTCTGGTTTTTAACAGGTCTCTGTCATTATGAAAGGAGAAAGCAGAAGTGGTGTTTACAATGTTTTTTTCTTTTGTTTGCATTTTTGGTTAGCTTCAGAGAATCAGAATGTTTCGGTCAGGGTCACTGACTCCTACATTCTGGATCCCGTCCAAACCATTCTGTTAACCATCCTATTATTTCAGTAGCATGAGCCCCCAAGTGGTTTTCCCATGCTTCGTGTCTACTCTCAGGCCTGGAGAATCTAATAACAATATTATCTGACAGTTCACATAATATTCTAGGTCCAGTTTTCCAGGAAGTGTCCATGGGTAGTTTGAAATAGTGGGAAAACCATTGCTTTTGGAATGAGTCAGACTGAAACTCAAAAGTTTGGTTTGGCCATTCACTAGCTGTGAACCTCATGTGAAAAATGAGGACAATGAGACCTACTTCAAAGTACCTTGGGGATGCTCAAATAGAAAAAAAATGTGTCTAGTGCATATTATCAAATTTCCATGGGTCTTAAAGTGTGGTCTCTGGATCAGCAGTGTTAGCATCGCTTGGACCTCTTCTCCAGATGCACTGAATCAGAAACCAGGGAGCACAAGTGCACACATATGCGTGTGTGTGTGTGTGTGTGTGTGTGTGTGTGAGAGAGAATAATCTATGTTTAACAAGGCCTCTAGGTGATTCTGATGACCAGCCGAGTTCAAGAGCCACTAGACTAGCATATTCTTTAGCACATGGTAGAACCTCGTGGTAAATGCTAGTTTTCTCTCCTTATTTATGTTTCTGTCTATTCTTCCAGCTTATTCTTTGTTGTTAAATGAATTAAACTCTTTTAAAGAATCACGACTGTGTCTCCTCTCTCTCTCTCTCTCTCCCTCTTTCTCTCTCGCTCGATCTTTCTCACAATCTTCTTTTTTCCTTTCTCTTTCCAAAATTCCTGGCGAGTGTGAGCCTTCAGTAGGAATCCAGAGAAAGTTAATGACATACCCATGCGCCAAATAGGGACAGAAGTGCCCTTGGCATTCCATGGCTTTCCTTATTTATTTGACTTCTATAGCACCTTGGTTTAAACAGGTGTCTGGAAGATTAAATGCTCAGAGTGCCCCTGCTGTAGAAACTCACCTCACTCTGACGCTAGGGATGCTGGAGGTGTGATGTGTTCCCCGCATGTGAGCAGGGCGCCACTTCAACCCCGATAAACATAAAAGCCTGAGCAATGGCAGGGACCATTTCATTCTGATTAAAAAGAGCAATGCAATAAAACCTCATCAATTCAAGGATCTGAAGGGATGAGAGAGGAGAGGGAAGGCAAGCAAATAAATAAAAAGCCTGAGTTATATGTAAATTTTTTTGGCTTAAAATAATGCTATCTTATTTGCATAGTACCTTATGGTTTAGGAAACCTCTGAAAGGGGCTGGGATGTAGCTCGGTGGTAAAAGCACTTACAGGTGCAGGGTCCTGGACTCCACTCTCAGCAACCCCTCCCCCCCCAAAATAGAGAAGAAGTATAAGGGAAAAAAGCACCTGAAAGCCAGATGTGGTGGCATGTGCCTGTAATCCCAGCTACAGTAAGATCACTTGAGACACCATCTCTTAGAGAAAAAAAAAGGAAAAGAAACTAAAGCCAGGACCAGCTAATACGCTCTCTTATAGGACTGTTGTGAGAGATGAATAGTATTCTAAGCATGATGGCCTTTTATTAAATATTCAGTAAATGACATTACCAAATTATTATTATTATTATTTTTTGGTACTGAAGATTGAACTCAGGGGTACTCAACCACTAAGCCACATCCCCAGCCCGATTTTGTGTTTTATGTAGAGACAGGGTCTCATTGAGTTGCTTAGTGCCTCGCCGTTGCTGAGGCTGGCTTTGAACTCGCGATTCTCCTGTCTCAGCCTCCCAAAGTGCTGGGATTACAGGCTTGCGCCACCGCACCCGGCTGACATTACCAAATTATTACTAGTAGTAATAGTAGGTGATAGGTGACTGGCCAAGCAGATGAGTGAGTGATTGAATAAACTATCAATTTGTTTGCTCACCAAACTCTTTGTTTTTTCTTAGTTGTAAAAGCAACTTTCAGGGAAATTATTCATCTAGTAGTAAGTGAGCCCCATCATGCCTAGCAAAGCCTGAATAAAAACAGTTGAAACTTAAAACAAAGAAAAGCAAAAAGAAAACAAAACAAAAACAGCTTTTTGCATAATAGACAAACAAAAACTAGAAAACACCCAAATTTCTATCAGAAAGGTAAATGGATAAAGAGACTATAATGCAATGGAATAGTATTAAGCAATAAAAAAGAGACTATTGATATACGAAACAACTTGAATGAATCTCAAAATTATGTTGAACAAAAGAAGCCAGACACAAAAGGGTACATACTATATAATTTTGTTTACATGACAGTCTAGAAAGGGCCAATCTAGTCTATGGTTAGGAAGCACATCAGCCGTTGGTGGGGACGTTTCAGGGTGATGGAAATGTTCGAAATCTTTTTTTTTTTAATTTTTTAATTTTTTTAGTTGTTGATGGACTTTTATTGTATTTATTTGTATGTGGTGCTGAGAATCGAACCCAGTGCCTCACACGTGCTAAGTAAGCGCTCTACCATTGAGCCACAACCCCAGCCCCACGGTTCAAATATCTTAATTCTGGTGGTGGGAGGGGGTATACATTTGTTTCAAACCGTGAAAATGTACACATTGTAAATGGATTAATTTTGTTGTCTGCAAATTATGCCCCAATAAAGTTGATTGAAAGAAAAAAGAAAGAAAAAACTAGCAACAGTTTCTCCTACCGAGGCCTGGAAGGCAGCAATCCCGAGGGTTTGGAAACCGAACGCGAGCGCGCTAGAGCGCAGAACTGCAGGGCCAATAGTCTGGGCGGCTCTGGCTGCAGAGCCATGCCCCTTCTGCGCAGGCGCGATTTACTAGGGTCATCACCCCTCGGCAGGTCACCTTGGAAATCACAGTATGGCTAAAAATGAAGTTGTTGCTGCAAGTAGATCAAATATTTCAAGCTTGTTCCTCAGGCCCTCTTCCCGTTTTGCTGTTAAACTAAATGTTAACCTCTGATTTCAGCACCGACCTGGCTTGTGTCCAAATGCATTTAAATTCAGTGCTCCAAGCCCCACAGGAACCATTTGGGGCCCAACAAATCTTAACAACTCAAGTCACCTTGAAAGCTTATCTTGAAAAAATCGTTTTCCAGACTCCTACAATCATAGATTCTGTGAGACTTCCAGCCCCACTGTCAATGGAACTATAGTGAAGATTCACCCTAAAAGAATCTGGACTAAAGCTGGGGATGTGAAATGAGGCACAAAGAGAGACTGCCTCTGCCTCCCAGCTACCATCTCTTTATTCATCCTTCTAGATCTTTCTCAAATAACATTTTACAATCAAATTATAAAACCTGGTTATTTGGCTCATCTGAAGCATACAAAAAAAAAAATGCACTAAATAAAAATCACTACAAATAGCTGGTTAACTTTTTGGTCTTTTCGTTGTTGTTGTTGTTGTTAGGATACAACACACACATTTATTTAAAATAAAAATATGATCATAATATATAAAATTATTTTATCTGCTTTTTCCACCACTGAAATAATTCATTGGGAGCATTTCCCCATGCCATTAGATGGTCTCAATCAACCTTCTATCAGTCAATTATTATTGCATAACAACCTGCAAGCTGCAGGATACTATATAGGAAGCCTTTCTTTCTCAGGTGCTTGTGGATCAGTGTGGGTGACATTCGTCCCTATGTCTCCATGCTACCCTAGGATTAGCAAGCTAGTTCTAGCATGTTCTTAGGATGATGAGAAAGGCACAAGGGGATATGCAAGTGACACCCTCATCTCTATTCATTTTGCATGTGCTCACATCCCATCGGTCAGATTGAGTTACATGGGTCAGCCAGAAGCTATGGAGCAAAGAAACAGACTTCACTATTTGTGTAGAAATTGTAGTTATACAAAAAAGGGCACAGATGCAGGGAGAGGGTTAAAACTGGAGTCAGTAATTCAATCTATAACAAAACTCATTTTTTTATGCCAGATTCACACAGATGTTTGCAAATTCATTTACCAGTCATATCATGCTACATGCCAGCTACTGTTCTAAGCGCTTTATAAATATTTAGTGCTTGCCGGGCATGGTGGCCCACACCCATAATCCCAGTGACTTGGGAGACTGAAGCAGGAGGATCTCAAGCTCAAGGCCAACCTCAGCAATTTAGTGAGGACTGAAGGAACTTAGCGAGACCCTGTCCCAAAATAAAAAAAATACAACTGGCTGGGCATGTGGGTTGGGGGTAAAGAACCCCTGGGTTCAATCTCAGCACCCTATACTAACCCCCCCCCTCCGGCTCCCCAAAAAAGAAAAAAAATGATTTAATCCTTAGAACAAGCCTATGAAATAAGTACTATTATTAACCCACTTTATAAATGAAGGGACTGAGACAAAGAGACAACCTGCCCATGGTTACCCAGCTAGTAAGCAAGGAGTGAGGATCCACATCCAGAGTCAAGTTGATAAGCACCGTGTTAGACTCCTCTCTTCATTTGTCCATGATCTCTCTATCCCCAGTAGACTGTGGGCGGGGACTCAGCCTTCAGTGCACACAGCATGTATTTGTTGAATGAGTCTAATAATTATCCTGCCGTTGGGTATTTAGATTGGTTCTAATGTTTTCAGCTATTACATCAGTCCAGATCTGTGGGAGTTAGCCACACCTTTGGGGAGGGAAGTACAGCATCTTTTTTTCTTTCAGTGTTGGGTATCAAACCCAGGGTCTCATGAATGCTAGGCAAGTGCTCTTCCACTGAGCTACATTCCCAGCCCTTTTGATTTGTTAATTTTTTTATTTTGGGTTTCATTAAGTCACTGAGGCTGACCTTGAGGGCCTCCTGAGTTGCTGGGATGACAGGTGTGCATTATCATGCCCAGCAGGAATGTTTTTAATTCGGTAGAAATGGACTGTTTTCTCCATAAAATCAAGTCATGTGACAAGGAGCTTGGAATTCGTGTCTAACCAATAACTCCTGAATATTTGAGACACATTCAACATTCAGTGAACATCCATCACAGGAATTAACAGAATCATACTTCCTCTTCCTTTTGCCTCAGGTGGAGCCAAGGCAAATAATTTACCAGGGGCTTCTGGTCAGAATGAATGGGGAGAAGTGAGAGAATGGACTATGGAAATAAGGTCTCTAGTCCAGTTATGTGCTTGTACAGATCAAGTGAGCATTCAGTAGTCTTCCTATCTATTGCACTTCTAGGAACACACGATGATTAACTAGGCAATGGCATAGGTATGCAAGAGTCAGATTATTCTGATTGTTGCTTTGACTCTCCTGTTCGTTTTGGTAACTGTGCCCAAGTTGACCTTTGGGAATGCTGCCATTTGGCCCCTGACATCCTGGTATCTAAGTTTTCCAATTGAGTAACTGTGGTGTATTAGCTTCCATTATTATAATAAAATACCTGAGGCTGAGTACTTTATAAAGAAAAGAGTTTTGTTTAACTCACAGTTTTGGAAGCTGAAGGTCCAAGATTGGGCATTGACTTGGCTTCTAGTGAGAGCCTAATGGTGGATGTTATCAAGGTGGAAGGGAGAGATCACACAGCAAGACAGGAAGCTGAGGGAGACTGGAGTCCCATGAGAACATCATTGGTCCCTTCTGAGGAGATAACCCCAACGACCTATTGACTTCTCATTTGGCCTAATCTCTTAAAGGTCCCACCACCTCTTAACATTAGCACACTGAGGATCAAGCATCTGACATATGAACTTTTGGGGGACAAAATACATGCAATATTCTTAGGTATAGTCTAGAGATAAGAGCAACCCCATGGCTCTTTGTATATGAGGCTCCCCTCCATAATCTGTAGTATTGGTGAAAGATACGTGTTCAGGACCCTCCCATTAGGGTGAGTAGCCATCTTAAGAGACAAATCCGCACTACTATTACAGTCCCCGGGCCTCTGAGCTACTTCCTCTGTGCTAAAACAGAGGAGATCAAGCCTTTCTAACTTTACGTGGGCCATCTCATCTTTTGATCCATGTTTCAACCAGTCAATTATCACACTAGTAGACCCTTTCTAAATCCCCAAGTTACAATATGAAATGCAGAATCTCTGCTTCGTGGGCTCCTATTACAAATTTGGCCTGATACAACTCACCCTTAAAATTTTTGTTCCTCTAGAACAACTCCTGGTACCAAAATCCATATTAGTCAGGGTTTTCCAGAGAGAACCAATAGGATATATACAGCCATGCATTTCTTGATGCCAGGGATATGTTCTGATAAATGCATTGTTGTGTAAACATCATAGAGTATACTCACACACACCTAGATGGTAGAGCTTTCTGCACACCTAAACTGTAGGGTGTAGCTGGTTGTTCCTAGGTTACAAACTGGTACAGCATGTTATGTGCGGATACTGGGGGAAAATTGCAACATAAGGATATTTGTATCTAAACATAGAAAGAGTATAGTAAAAATACTGTACAAAAATACTGATAAACAATGGTGCACTTACCATGAATGGAGCTTGCAGAACTGGAAATTTGGCTTTGGGTGAGTCAGTGAGTGAAGAGTGAGCGGGAGGGCCCAGGTCGTTACTGGGCATGACTGTAGACTTTGTAAACGTACACTTAGGTTACAGTAAATTTTTAAAATATATTTTTCTTTCTTCAGTAATAAATCAAACTTACTCTACTATAAATCTTTTTTAAAAATATTTTTTAAATTTTTTTTTAGTTGTAGGTGAACACCATACCTTTATTTTATTTTTATGTGGTGCTGAGGATCGAACCCAGTGCCTCACCTATGCTAGGTGAGCCAGCGCTCTACCCCTGAGCCACAACCGCAGCCCCTAAGTCTTTTTCACTCCATAGACTCTTTAATTTTAAAAATGTTTTGACTCTTTTGTAACAAAATTTAGCTTAGAATATACATTGTAAAGTTGTGTAAATTATTTTCTTTCTTTCTTTTTTGGTTCTGGAGATTGAACTCAGGGTACTTGATCACTGAGCCACATCCCCAGCCCTATTTTGTGTTTTATGTAGAGACAGGGTCTCACTGAGTTGCTTAGCAACTTGCTGTTGCTGAGACTGGCTTTGAACTCGCCATTCTCCTGTCTCAGCCTCCCTAAGTGCTGGGATTACAGGCTTGCGCCACCCTGCCTGGCTATTATTTTCTTTATTTATATGCTAATTCTATCTGGAGTATTGATGAAAGCTATGTGTTCTGGACTCTCCCATTAGAGTGAGTAGCCATCTTAAGAGACAAATCCTCACTAGTATTCTAATTTCTCCGGGGTCTCTGAGCTTCTTCCTCTATGCTAAACCAGAGGAGAACAAGCCTCTATTAAATCTATTAAAGATTTTTTCTATTTAAAATTCTTTTTTTTTTTTTTTTTTTTACTTTTTAACTTTTTGTTTGTTTGTTTAAAACTAGGACACAAACACATTTGCCAAGGCTCACAAAGGGTCAAGATCAACCATCTCACTGTCTTCCACATTTATACCATGTCCCACAGTCACAGAGCTGTTTACTCCTGTAACAATGGGATACCTCTTGAAGGACCTGCCTGGGGCTGCTTTAAAGGAGTACACACTAAAGTACTGATATAGATACTCAAGTCAGTAACAGAATCTTTTATTATTATCAAGTGTTATGTACTCCATTGTATGTGCAATAGGTTTATTTATACCATCATCATCACACACTCTGAATATGTGTTGTACTATGACATTATGATGATTATGACATCACCAGGTAACAGAAAAAATTTCTTGATGCTGGGGATTGAACTCAGAGCCTCATGCATGCCAGGCAAGTGCTCAACCATGGAGTTATAGCCCTAATATCTCATTCCCTCCTTTCCTCCTTCCCACTCATTTTTCCTTCCCTTCTTCCTTTTTGTCTTTCTGTTTTGCTGTAGGAATTTTTAGCTCCATTGTAATCTTATGGGACCATGGTTGTATATATGGCTCAGCATTAACTGAAACATTGTTACACAGAGCATGACTTATATGTATGGCTATATGAGTGAAGATCTGTTAGGGAAATTGACTCTTCAATTGTAGAAGCTGAGAGAGAAGTCCTACAATGGGCCACCTGCAAACTGGAAAACTAGGAAAGCTGGCACATGGCTCAGTCTAAGTCCAAAGGCCTGAAAATGAGGAGATCCAACTGTGTAACTCTCAGTCTGAGGCCAAAGGCCTGAGAACCTAGAGCTCGGACGTGCCAAGGCAGAAAAAGATGAGCATCTCAGCTCCAGAAGAGAAGGAGAGCAAATTCGCTTTTCCTCTGCCTTTTTGTTTTATCCAGGACCTCGACAGCATGATGCCTGATTCAAATGCCAGTTCTTTCAGAAACATCCTTATGGGCATATCCAGGAATAATGCTTTACCAGCTATCTGAGGATCCCTTAATCCAGTCAAGTTGACACCTAAAATTTTAACCATCACACAACCCTTGGCCCATGAGCTATAGTTCTGGGAAGGGCAATCACTGAGCACAAAAGTGGCTGCCAGGCCACATCCCTGAAGGTGGGTGAGGTAGTTCTCAGGGAGAGGGTGAGCCACACTTACACTCTAAGGTGTTTTCACAGTGTTCAATAATGAAGAGTTCAACAAAGCAATTAATTTAAAAACCACTCAGATGATCTGGCAGCACATAAGATGGAGAGTAGAAATGCAAGAGGTCCAGGTTGAATTCCTAAAGCAACAAGAATAAACAAACACAAAGGACCGAATAGTAAAGCATGGGTGGCAAACCCTGAATCAGGGGTTAAGTAATAAAATGTTGTGAGATTTCTATAGTTGATTTAACCAAGAGAGAAGAAGGATGGTCAAATGTAGGGGATCAGGAAGGGGTCCATGCAAGGAGTTTGAAAGCTGGGAATAAGAGAAAAAAAAAAATCCCAAATATAGAAAATGAAATCTGTCCATGTGGGAAGACTAGCATAGAGGAATGGAAGGGGATCTAGAACTCCCATCTATGATGGGACCTCCCATCTGTGTGGTCACTCTGGATCTCCCGACCTTGATACCAATGGCCCATTTTAATTGGATAGAATCAAGCAGCCTTCCAGAGAAGGGACATTCCTTTCTCTTTCAGTTCAAGAATTTCCCAGAAACCTTTGCGACGGCTGGAATTTCTTTTATGAAATTCAGAAATCCTGATGATTTGGGGGCAGCATTTTTACTGATACCATGACATTAAAAAATAAATTAATAAAAAGGGGAACAAAGAAAAAAGAAAAACCTCATAAAATATGACTAACACAAGCCAAAAGGTATCATTTAAAAAATGGGATCCCCGGAAAAAGGGAAAGATGTTGGTTATAATTCCAGCTTATATTTTCAATCCTCTGAAGATATTAAACAAAGCCCAACGTGTGTCCTCCTTTAATTTATTGCCTTTAGGACCTGCTGGTGGCTAAGCTGAGATGACTAAGGAGGAAGAGAAAAAGAAATAAACAGAGTTCAAGGCTCTACAAGGTTCCTAATGCTTTTCATAATGTGGTCTCAGGAACTCTGGGGGAGAGGAGTGTTTACCCACAAGTGTTTAAAGGGAATTTACAAAAATCAAACCTCTTTTTATCATAATACCAAGACTTAATTTGCCCTCTTCACTGTGCATGCATTTTCACTCCTGGTGCAAAAGCAATCAATGGTAGAAGCCCAGGAAGTGGCTCCACTAGCTAATATTGAAAGATCCGAGCTAAAATGAACCCCATGACAGGCTTTGGACTCTCCAGAAAAACTAGTAGGCCTGAGTTTTGGTTCTGGGAAAAGACACATTGCTCAAGGCTGAAGCCACTCTGGGACCACCCTCAGAGCAGACAATCAAAGAGGTTAAAAATCACATACCTGGCATTCCTGAGGTCTGAGTCTGCCTGAACCCTACGTGGGTCACTTAAACTCACCTTGTAGTTGGTCATTTTCAAAAAATTCCCAAAAGCCATGATTGGGTCCCACCAAATGTTACAGACACCCCTCAAACTCTGAGTGGTCATTGTTGTCACCATAGGTGCTGTACGATTGTAATTGGTGCTTGTGTAGTGATGCGGTGCATACGTCGTTATGTCTATATGAGTGAAGATCTGTTAGGGAAATTGACTCTTCAATTGTAGAAGCTGAGAGAGAAGTCCTACAATGGGCCACCTGCAAACTGGAAAACTAGGAAAGCTACCACCACCTGTCTCCTCCCCCTATAAAAACTGGTCAGCCATTGTTTGGGGCTCTCTGCACTGACCCGCTGCATCAGTGAAGTCTGAGAGACTGAGCTTAAGCCTGAATAAAGGCTCTTTGCTTTTACATACGTGCCTCGGTCAACCTGGTGGTCTTTGGGGACTCCGTGATCTGGTCATAACAAATACAGAATTACCATATTTGTCATGGAAATCAGGTGTATGTGTCTGGTGGCTCTGCCTTGCCATCATTTGCTGAATACTTTGAATTTGGAGATTTAGTGTGTTCTGGGCCAAGGAAGACATCACGGAGCTAAACGAGAACAGCAGCAACCGAAGCCGCTGGTTTGGTGCAAATTTGCTCCAGGTACCCTTACAAAGAGCCCTGGTGAACATAATGGCCTTTGGCTGGGATCCTTAATGACATTTGAGGCCATCCCATGGTTTTGGTGGTTCTTAGATTCTTTCCCATCATGCACTCACAGTGGAGAGAAATGCCAGTTTCACTAAGAGGGTCCGTGATGAGCAATAAAACTTGCTGATGCATTTAAACCACAACCCTTGAATGTCTGTGTTTTTAATATCCCGTGAGACAGAAAGGGAAGTGTGCGGCGATCTTATCTACTGGAGTCCCCAGTGGTTGTCTTGGGAAAAAAGCACTAATGCAATGGAGTTGTGACCTGAATGAATTACATGCTTTCACGAGGAACATCAGTTGTACCTGGAAGGATAAAGGATAGATCAACTGTCATCATTCAAGCTGGGGTATTGGACAGACATTTTCTTGAACAAAGCCTGTCACTTTAAGGAAAACAAATGTCAGTGTTTTAGTCAGTCTTTTCGCTGCTGTGACTAAAGGATCTGACCAGAACAATTATAGGGGAGGAAAAGTTTATTTGAGGGCTCATGGTTTCAGAGGTATCAGTCCATAGACAGCGGGCTCCATTCCTTGGGGCTCAAGGTGAGGCTGAACTTCATGGTGGAGGGAAGCAGCTCACATGACGGTCAGAAAGCAGAGAGGTAGTCCACTTGCCAGATACAAAATAGACACCCAAAGGCATGCCCCCCAGGGACCCACCTCCTCAAGACACACTCTGCCTGCCTTCAGTCCCCTACTCAGTTAATCCAATCACAGGATCAATCCACTGATTGGATTAAGGCTCTTAACCATCTCACCTCTAAACCTTCTTGCCTTGTCTCACAAATGAGCTTTTGAGGGACACCTCACATTTAAACCATAACAGACAGGATCTGTCACCAGTGACAACACTCAAACTTTCAAGTGAAAAATCAGAATTATGGAAAACTTGCATCTACCACTATGAAGCTTGCTCTTCCTTAATATTTAAAGACTTTTTCAATCAGGTTGATGGTGATATTAACAATTGTGATTCCTTCCAATATTGTGCAACCAAATGTGTCAACATTTGGAAGATTTGCAAAACTCATTATCCAAATGAACAACCGGATGATGTTACGAAATCAAGCATAGGTAAATGATCTATGCAAAGTAGAAGATAAAAACCAATAGATTTTTCATATAACAGGATATGAAAAAGCTCATCAAGTGTTTTCAGATTTCCCACTGCAAAAATAACCTTTAAGAAACTATCCTTGGCTGCTGGTGTGGTGGTGCCTGCCTGTAATGGCGGTGACTCAGAAGCTGAGGCAGGAGGATTGTAAATTTAGACATAGTATCAATGAAGAATAGCCACAATTTTCTCAAAATAGCTATTAAAATACTCCCCCTTTTCAGTACAGGAATGTAAAGGGCATATGGTTGAAACCAACAGAGTTATATTTCTTGCTCATGCACTGGGTCAGTGGGCAGCACCCCCACCCCTTACTGATCAGGCACTCTAGCTTCTTCCATGGTGCAGCCCTACCATCTCCTAAAATCTTCTGCCTTCAGTTACTGGGAAGGGAAAGAGCATGCAAGGTTGCAAGGAAAGACACGGAAGTTGGGTGGATTTCACGGATCAGGGCCGGAAGTGGTACCCATCACTCCTATCCACTCCTCCTTCTGGTGGCTAGAACTCCCTGACACCACCATTCTAAATTCCAGAGAAGCTGGAAAATATAGTCTGTGTGACCAGAACAGAAAACAGATTAGCTCCTAGATCCTGACATAGCATTCAAGGTTCTTGTTACAAATTTATTTTAAAAATTATTCCAGCCAGGTATAGTGGCACATGCCTATAATAATCCCAGTGACTTGAGAGGCTGAGAGAGGAGGATCGCAAGTTTGAGGCTAGCCTCAGCAATCTACCAAGACTCTTAGCAATTTAGTGAGACCCTGACCAAAAAAAAAAAAAAAAGAACTGAGAATGTATCTCAGTGGTAAAGCAACCCTGGGTTTAATGCTCAGTACCAAACACACACACACATCACATCACATCACATCACATCACATCACATCACATCACATTTATATTTATTTATTTATTTATTTGGCACCAGGAATTGAACTCAGGGGTACTCAACCACTGAGCCACATCCCCAGCCCTATTTTGTGTTTTATGTAGAGACAGGGTCTCACTGAGTTGCTTAGCAACTTGCTGTTGCTGAGGCTGGCTTTGAACTCACCATTCTCCTGTCTCAGACTCCCAAAGTGCTGGGATTACAGGCATGCGCCACTGCACCCGACTACATTTATATTTATAGACTACAGAAAGTTACAAAAATAGTATGAAAAGTTTCATGCACCCTAAACAGTTCTCCCAAAAGAGACTTTGTGGGGTGTGTGTGTGTGTGTGCGTGTGTGTGTGCTGGGAATCAAACCCAGGGCCTTGCAAATGAGCAGGTGCTCTACCACTTACACCCTCCCAACCTACAAAAAGACTCATCTCTCATAGCTATAGTACAATAATAAACCAGGAAATTGACATTGGTTGACTGTGCACCTTATGTAGTTTTCGTCATTTTAAAACTTGCAATCAGTTGTATTACCTTAATTTTAAAAAAACTGTCCTAATTATGTGTTGTGATACTTTTTTCAGAGCTTAGGATTGAACCCAGGGGCTACAGATTATAAAGGAATAAAAGTACCCAATAGAATACGTCTTTACTCCTCTGACATGAGAGGGATTCACATGTTGTTAACCCTGAGACTTGAGCGCCAGCTGCTATAAAAGGACAGCATGGGAATTGGAGACTGATTTACCTGAGTTTGAATCTAACCTGTACCACTTCCTAGCTGAATGATTTAGGGCAGGCCACTTGTCCTCCCTGAACCCTCTCTACCATCAGCTGCGTAATAAATAGTTTTCACTCAACAGATGGCTATAAGGACAGAAGGAGATCACACAGATAAAGAATTTAGCACACAGCCAGGTATAGTGGAGCACCCTGTCATCCCAGCAACTTGAGAGGCTGAGGCAGGAGGATCACAAATATAAGGCCAGCCTGGGCAATTTAGCAAAGTCTCAAAATAAAAAAATAAAACAGGCTGAGGGCATAGATTAATGGTAAAGTGCTTGCTTAGAATGTGCAAGGCCCTGGTTCCAATTTCCAATACCACCCTCCCCCCAAAAATTAGCACAATGGGGGACAAAATTTTACTTATAATCAGGAACATTAAGGAATTAGAAGGGTTGCCAGGGGCTGGGGATGTAGCTCAGTGGCAGACTACTTGGCTAGCGTGTATGAGGCCTTGGGTTCAATCCTCCATACTGTCAAAAATAAATAAAAAGCAAAAGGTAGAAGGGTTGCCAGGGTTCTCCCAGGTTATCTGGGAACTTTACACTGGAACTGGGGTTCTAAAACCCAGCTTCAAATGCATCCAGTGAGGAGGTGAGTGTGAAGATACCCTTCTAATGATAAAATTTCCCGAAGACCCTTCTCCCTGCCCTGTCCTCATGGCCGGACACAGACAGGATCTGTAGTTGTTCAGATCTGTGATTTCATAGAATTCTGAAATGGAAGACTGAAAGGAGCTTTAATTATCATTGGCTGGAGACATCTCCAAATAGAGGCTCATACACCACAAGACCTCAAATAACAGTGAGGGGGGGGGGATTTCCTTCTGTATTTGAGGACTAGTCTTGATAATGAAAGTAGCATGGAGTTTTCATTTACTAGAACCTTCTAACCACCAGCTCTACATCCAATGTCCAGACAACTTAGAGATGAGGTAACTGAAGTCCAGAAAGGTGAAGGTTATTGCCCAAAATGCAAAGCAAGCTAGACAATAAGATCAACCCAACCCAGTCCCCTACCTGCCTGTTCTGAACCCCCCACTACCAAGATCCCTGTGTTCTTATGTTCTTTGTCCTTTCTCTTCTTGCCTTCCCCATTTAAAAAATTTTTTTTAGTTATAAATGGACACAATACCTTTATTTTATTTGTTTGTTTTTTATGTGGTGCTGAGGATTGAACCAGTGCCTCACACATGCTAGGCAAGCGCTCTGCCACTGAGCTGCAACCCCAGCCCCACTTCCTTGGTTTTTTGAGCCTCACTCTCAGGCCTGGGTCTCACAGCTTCTTGGTCTGAACATCCTCCATTTGAGTACACCGTTCTCATCCCAATAGTCATGCCTTCCTTTTGGCAGGCCTCTCTCCATCCATCATCCATCCATTGCTCTTTGGTACCCAGTACCAGTCCGGGCACTGGGTGTGCAGCTGACTGTCAGAAGGTCCTAGTGAATGAAGGTTTGTGTTATCTCCATTATTGAAACTGGTTCCCAAATGTAGAAGGAAAGCCACCCTTGAGAACACCTAGGGACATAGGAGCATCCTTGTTTCAGGGTTCTGAAGTCCTATAGGCGTCAGAGTGACTTTAGATCAGCTAGGTAGCATGTTTACACTGCCTGGTCTGCATTTTGGATCAAGTTTAATAAGGATTCTTTCTCCATCTAGTCAGTTTGACATTCTCCGTTTCCCCTAGCGCACAGTTAAGGAAACTCAGTGAAAGGCTCATGTTTGATTAATCAAGGAGAAAACAGCCGTACACAGACCTAAGAGAGTGATCTGTCCCTGGTTCATGAGTTTTCTTAATCACAAATTCATCCCCTGTCTTAAGAATGGCTGAAGACCGATGGGATGTCAAGACATTCAAGACAAAACTATATAAAATCAGAGCACTCACTACATTCTTTCCAGGAAAATATTAAATCAAGCACTGGAATCTTACTTTTAAAATAACACATTCCCGTTTCATGTTATTTCAGTTGTTAAAGAGACTGATGAAACCAATAGCTATTTGGTTGAAAATATTTTTGTTGGGTGATGTCCCTACCTTGTCCTTGTACCCAAGACCTTTATACAAGAAATATTTATTAAATGGTATTCTAGAGGTGTATGGGGTTTTTAAGCTGTGGGCCACAGTATACTGCTGGATCATGAACTCTATGTATTTGATATTCAAGCAGCATTTGTTTTGTTTTGTTTTTGCAAGCAGCATTTTAGACAATGCAATAGATCCAAATAAAATAGAATGGAAAACATCAGTGAAAATTATGTGTGTGGTAAGGATCAGTACAGTTGAATGAAACTCTTGATTTAATATTTGTATCTATGTGCATATGAGCACTGCATTGTACTATAAAATCTATTTTTTAAGAAGAGTCATCATAAAAAAAATTTGGAAAACACTGAAGTACCAGTTAAAACAACAGACTCTGGAGTTACACAACACAGATTCAAATCCTGACTCTGCCACATTCTAGATGTAGGATTTCTGGGAAGGTTACTGAAGCTCTCTGTGAAATGAGGATGGTGAGCCAGGCGCAGTGGCGCATGCCTGTAATCCCAGCACTCTGGGAGGCTGAGACAGGAGAATCACGAGTTCAAAGCCAGCCTCAGCAATGGCGAGGTGCTAAGCAACTCAGTGAGACCCTGTCTCTACATAAAACACAAAATAGGGCTGGGGAGGTGGCTCAGTGGTCGAATGCCCCTGAGTTCAATCCTCAGTACCAAAAAAGAAAAAAAGAAAAAAAAAAAAAAAAGAAATGGAGATGGTGATAGAACCAACCTGTGGCCAATTCACCCATCAGTTCTAGGAGGCACTTGGGCACAACACTAGGACCCATAATATTTTTGGGAATCTACTATAATGCTTTGACTCTTTCAAAATCAGATGGAAAAAATACAAAACTTTAGTGCTGAACATGTTTTGATTTTTTTTCTCCCATCCTAAAAAAATGAATTTTATAGGGCCCGTGAAAAAGCGTGATGGCAGCTGGGGCTCAGATGAGGGAGGCCTGGAGTTGTGGATTAGGCAGGCTGGACTCCATCCTGAGGCTCACTGGGAGCCTGTGAAGGTTTGAAGGCCGGCAGGGAAGCATAGGGAAAGCTCATTTCTCAGTCTTGGGTATGTACTTTCCTGGGAACTCCTGGTGGTATGATTTGGGTTTTGAAGGCACAAGATAAATGGGTGCATCTTCTTGCACGACAGTAAAGCATCAAGGGAGAAAAAGTTAAGAAATACATCCAGAGCCGGGCGTGGTGGCACATATCTGTAATCCCTGCACTTTGGGAGGCTGAGACAGGAGAATCGCGAGTTCAAAGCCAGCCTCAGCAACGGCGAGGCACTAAGCAACTCAGTGAGACCCTGTCTCTACATAAAACACAAAATAGGGCTGGGGAAAAGAAATACATCCAGGAAGCCACTTAAAGTTTACTTTTATACTAAAACAAGCACACATATAGTGTAAACTAAGATACAAGATCTGCAGAAATCATTTGCAGGATAGTGATAATAATTCCTAAGAAATTATGAGTTTGTGGTAGGCCCCATTGGGCTATGATCCCAGGCCTCTTGAGTCCCTCAAGTACATTTTCTCTATAATCAGGGGTTTATTGGTGGAAAGTTGAAAGCCCTGGAATAAACTATGCCACCAGGAAAGTATCTTAATCCCCCACCCCACATATTCCTTTCCAGGCTGTAGAGCCTGAGATCTCTTTGAGCTGAAAATCTTCCTGACTGGAAAGTGTCCCTCTGAGTAGAAGTAACAGAGAATATCATTCATTTGCAACTTGGAAGTTTATTGAAACATACTATGCTAGATCGTTCTATTGCCAACTTGGTTAGATTGAGAATTCAATTTCCGGAATCCAATTTCCTGGTTTCAGATGAGAATTGGCCATAGAGTAACTTGCAAGTAATTGCAAAAGTGGAGAAGCGATAATCATGGGTCTCAGGGGCTCATCCTGGCTAGATGTGGGGAGATGCAGAGGTGGCCATCAGGTTGTCCTTGCCCTTCTGTACCAGATGGATGGCTGCGGACCCATGATCAATGTTGCCAACAGCTTCTTACAGATTTTTCTATCAGCTTCCCTTTGACTTTGACAGTGGGCTGTACTTCTCAGGTCAATAGGTTCCTGACTCTCTCATCTTGCTGCTCTTCCCCAACCCTCCCTTTCCATCATTGTGTGAGGTCTAACTCCCCTGCTCTTTGTAGATCTGCCTCTCTGAGCCTGAATTGATAGAAATAATTTCCTTTTGATGCTACACTCAGCCCCGAGGAAGGAGAGGTTTTGGTAGAAAATAAAAAGAGGAGTTAATTTTTTTTTATATCACCAGGAATTGAACTCAGCAGCACTTAACCACCAAGCCACACCCCCAGCCCTTTTTGTACTTTATTTAGAGACAGGGTCTCACTGAGTTGTTTAGGGCCTCCCTTTTGCTGAGGCTGGCTTTGAACTTGCGATCTTCCTGTCTCAGCCTCCCCAGCCTCTGGGATTATGGGTGTGCGCCAACATACTAGGCCAAGAGGAGTTAATTTTAAAACAAACATGGTGTCCGTGTTGGAGAAGGTGAGCCTCCCCGGAAGGTAAGAAGCCCAGTGAACAGTGGGGACCAGCAGGAATTGGAGAAATCCAAAGCATGGGAAGTGAGAGAGGATCAAAGGCCAAATGCTCTCCACTTTCTGCTTTTGCCAGGACCTGTCTCTGAGCAGTCTCCCCATTCTCTTCTGACTGTCAAGGTGGTTTGTAAAACAATGGCTTGTAAACAGGCAATCTTTTATCCCCAGGAGGCAAACAGAAACAGGGACAAAGTATGAATACAGAAGCAGTAGAAAGTGAAACGCTGAGTAAGAAGGATATTACAGGATGGATTCAGGAGTCCAGACAGGACTTTTAAGAACTCTTCTTGTAAACCAGGCACAGTGGCGCACGCCTGTAATCCCAGCACTTAGGGAGGCTGAGACAGGAGAATCGCGAGTTCAAAGCCAGCCCCAGCAAGGGCGAGGCTGCTAAGCAACTCAGTGAGACCCTGTCTCTACATAAAACACAAAACAGGGCTGGGGATGTGGCTCAGTGGTCAAGTACTCCTGAGTTCAATCCCCGCTACCAAAAAAAAAAAAAATTCTTCTTGTAACATCAACTTTATAGAACTACCTCTTGCCCCTCTGGGACTATAGAAGAAACAGTGATCAGTAAATTTCTACTTATTTTTTGTTAAAATGATTACTGAGAAGGTTGCCTACTCTATCGCTCATGATCCCATACATAATGATCCATGTAAAAATTTGCCCTTTCAGAATTCAAAGATAGGAAGAAAACTTGAGTCTTCTATTATACTTTGGGACATACTCCTTTAAAAATAAAAGGGAACATCCTTCCTGCTATGTATTTTCCCTTTTGCCCTGGCTGCCAGGAAACCACAGATACGTTTTCTGCTCAGATACAGGAACATTCTTTACCCTAGGTTGATATTTTCATTCTCTACCTCATTCCTTTGAGAGTCTGTACACGGTTTGAAGCAGCTCGTTGTGGCTACCTAAGGCAACCTTTTTTTTTTTTTTTTTAATGAATT
Organism: Geosciurus inauris; assembly: GCA_004024805.1. NCBI lineage: Eukaryota > Metazoa > Chordata > Mammalia > Rodentia > Sciuridae > Geosciurus > Geosciurus inauris. Next base: position 50,853 of record PVHX01004686.1, read on the forward strand.
AGCTAATAGTCTTGCCTTTTGCCTTCCCTTTTTGGATCTGAAGATATCCCTAGAGGGAAAAGATTTTTTTCCCCCCCTTGGAACCTGTCACAACTCCTTTCCTTTCCACTCAAGAAAACAACATGATTCTTGATCAAGAGGAAGATATATGAGAAGGGGGGGGGAGTTTCCAGTTAGAAGACATGAAATCACGCTTGCATGTGGACATAGAAAGATATGGTTGGGAACTGAGGGTGTGACTAACAGGCGCAGGTCATAGGTTCCATTGCCAGTACCACAAAAGAGAAACACAAACAAACAAACAGAGTGATTGGTTTTGATATGAAATACAGCTAAGAACTGGAACCCATTTGGAATCATTCATTTGTGTGGAGTTGTTACAAAAAGCTTAGTAGTTTGCTTCTAAACAATCAATAAAGAGTTTTCAAAGTCATATGATGAATCTTCTTATAGGTTACCATGGAGACAATGGACAAGTCCTGTTGGGTCTCTCAGCTTTTATTTTTAGGTAACAGTTCAGCTACTCAAAAAAAAAAAATGTTTTCCAATAGAATCATGTATGGGAGATTTTTTTCCCAATTAAAAAATATGGTTTATTATTTGTAATTAAAATCAAATTTATAAAGAAAAAAACTGTTGTGATAACAAACTGAAATTCACATGTGTGAGGGCGAAGCCTGCTGATCTAATCATAACAATTCTATCCCGAGGCTACAGGAAAGTGGGTTAAAATCAACATGTAGAGTTTAATCTGAAGCCCTCCAGGGAATTCAAACTGGTTCCAGATAATGTGAAAACAACGTCAAGAAAAATTTACTTCACTTTGTTAGAGAGTGAAAGACCTGGTTAGCACAGCCCAGTTTTAATTATCAGTAAAAGGGCAAGAAATGATGTAGCAATTGTGTAAACATTCATAGCAATCCCAAACACCACACACACACACACCTGTAGACACAGAAGCACATGTGTACAATATAAGCACCATGGAAACAAAGACATTCTCTTTTGGGATGTTAACAGAGCCCCAAACACTGTTTTGTAGTAGTAGTTACTGAAGTGTATGTTGAATACATAATTAAAATGCAAAAGACAGCTAAGTGCCTGTAATCCCAGAGGCTGGGGAGGCTGAGGCAGGAGAATTGCCGAGTTCAAACCCAGCCTCAGCAATGGCGAGGCGCTAAGCAACTCAGTGAGACCCTGTCTCTACATAAAACACAAAATCAGGCTGGGGATGTGGCTCAGTGGTTGAGTGCCCCTGAGTTCAATCCCTGGTCCTCCCTCAAAAAAGCAAAAGACACATGAAGACACCAGTCAAGAAGCAATTACCATTCTCATGCAAAGGCATGTCTTCCATAAGTGTATACCCTATAGGAACACATGGAATATTTACATAATAAGATATATGAGATGATAAACTAAGAAAACAGAATGGGTTAAAGAGGATATTGCAGAGATAAAGGAAAATTAATGCTATTAGTTTTGTAAAAAAATAAACACTAAATTAGAAGCTGGATGTGGCTGAAAGTCAAATTTTGGTGGAGAGTCTTGAGATCATCACAGTTAACAAGAGAAAAGAAAGGGAAAGATTTTAAAAACTAGAGAGATGATAGATGCAGAAGAGAGTGAAGACAGTTTTTTGATGGCCTTGAGGTAGAGACTCTAATAAATGGATCAAAAATATTCAGAGATATAATACTTGAAAGTTGTACTGAAGCCGGGCACGGTGGCTCAAGCCTGTAATTCCAGCACTTAGGGAGGCTGAGACAGGAGAATCGCGAGTTCAAAGCCAGCCTCAGCAACAGCGAGGCACTAAGCAACTCAGTGAGACCCTGTCTCTACATAAAACACAAAATAGAGCTAGGGATGTGGTTCAGGGGTCGAGTGCCCCTGAGTTCAATCCCTGGTACCAAAAAAAAGAAAGTTGTACTGAAATTCCACCATTTGACCCAGCTATCCCACTCCTCAGTCTATACCCAATGGACTTAAAAACAGCATACTACAGTGATGCAGCCACTTCAATGTTTATAGTAGCTCAATTCATAATAGCTAAACTGTGGAACCAACCTAGATGCCCTTCAATAGATGAATGGATAAAGAAACTGTGGTATGTATACACAATGGAATATTACTCAGCAATAAAAGAGAATAAAATTATGGCATTTGCAGGTAAATGGATGGAGTTGGAGAATATCATGCTAATTGAAGTAAGCCAATCCCAAAAAACCAAAGGCTGAATGTTTCTTCTGATAAGTGGATGCTGATCCATAATCAAGGAGAGGGCATGAGAAGAATGGAGAAACTTTGGTCAAAGGGGAGGGAAAAGAGGGGATGGGACATGGGGGCAGGAAAGATGGTGGAATGTGATGGAAAGTGCCCTAGGTTCATGTACGACTGTACATATAGTGTAACTCTATATTGTGTACAACCAGAGAAACGAAAAGTTGTGCTCCATTTGTGTACAATGAATCAAAATGCATTCTGCTGTCAAGTATACCTAATTAGGATAAATAAATGAAAAAAAAGAAAGTTGTACTGAAATAAAAGAAGAATAAAATTTCCAGGCAGAAGGGGTGTATCATATATTGGGAACAAAATGATTAAGAATGATGATGAAGTATGTTTACATGATTTTTTTTTTACATTCTTCTTATAAACAGATTGGGTCTCACTACGTTGCCCAGGCTGGCCTCAAACTCTTGGGCTCCAGTGATCCTTCTACCACAGCTTCTCAAGTAACTAGGACTACACACACACATGCCATTATACATGGCCACTCAAGAACTAGAAAAATGAAGAAAATTGATTCAGGTAGCCAGGAGGAAGCAGTAGAGGCAAAGAATTAGACTAGCCCCAGACTTTTCACAATTTTCAAAGCCAAGAGACCATGAAATAATGTCTTCCAACTCTGAGGGAAATGATGTGCGCCAGGAACATCATGACTGGTCAAGTTCTTACTTAAATATAATAGAAACCATCAGGCATGATCAAACAAGAAAGAAATCAGGTAAGATAGCTACCCATCAGCCTTTCTTGGAAAACTCCTGAAAGATAAAACCATTTGATCAAGAGGTGAGCAAAATAAAGAATCCATGCCAGGTGTGGGGGTGTATGCTTGTAATCCCAGCAACTTGGGAGGCTGAGGGAGGAGGATCACAAGTTTGAGTCCAGCCTCAACAACTTAAATAAATAAAAAAATAACAAATAAAAAGGGCTGGGGGTGTAACTCAGTGGCAAAACATCCCTGGGTTCAGTTCCTAGTATTGCAAACACAAACAAAAACAAAGAATACAGAGGGGAAAGCTACAATAGTATTCATAGTTCACTTAAATATGAGGAGACTGGAACTAAACAGCAAGAGGAATTATGGTTGCAGAAAACTGTAAATATTATAAACCTTGATGAAGTAAAAATAAGAGGCAAGGGAGGGAGAGGAAAAATTGTCTTTATGTTCCTAATTACATTTTCTTTCCCCCTCTTCCAGGAATTGAACCCAGGGCTGCTTAACCTCTGAGCTGTATCCCCAGCCCATTTTATTTTTTATTTTGAGACAGCATCTTGCTAAGTTGCTGAGGCTGGCCTTGAATTTATGGTCCTCCTGCCTCAGCCCCCCAAGCTGCTCGGATTATAGGTGTGCAACACCATGCTTAGCATGGATTCCTTATTTTGCTCACTTCTTGGTCAAATGGTTTTCTCTTTCAGGAGTTTTCCAACAAACTTTCCAGGGTCTCACTAAGTTGCTTAGGGCCTCGCTAAATTGCTGAGCTTGGCCTTGAATTTGAGATTCTCCTGCCTCAGCCTACCGAGTTGCTGGGATTGCAGATGCATACCACCATGCCCAGCTAATAACTATATTTTATAGTATAGAGGTAATTGATGGTGTATAAAATTGAAACCTGTACTTAAAAATAAGACATACTATTACAACCTCTTAACAGTTTCATTACCTTTTAAAAAAATCCTAGGCCCAGAAGAATCCTATAGCAACTAATATCCTGAGATAATATATATACATATATCAGGCTCAGTATTTCAATTAATTTAATTTTTTAATTCAATTTTTCAATTTAATTTTTCAATTTTTTCAAATTAATTTTTTTCTCCTTGTATTAAATTCAAGTGAAGCTAAACTAAAAGCTCAGTTTTCTTAAAAACAGCATGTGTAGCACAAATCTAATTGCATGGAATGATTTGTAGTGGCTCTCTCTCTGCCATCAATCAATCCTTCCTGTGCGCCGGGGCACAGAGGGCTTTGAGGACCATTATGCAAGCTCTCACAGGTCACCTCTGGATGGTGAGATTTTAAGTGCTTCATTGTTTCTTTTTTGGGGGGAAGTGGGGGTACCGTGGATTGAACTCAGCGGCACTTGCCCACTGAGCCACATCCCCAGCCCTATTTTGTGTTTTATGTAGAGACAGGGTCTCACTGAGTTGCTTAGCACCTCGCCTTTGCTGAGGCTGGCTTTGAACTCACGATACTCCTGCCTCAGCCTCCTGAGCCCCTGGGATGACAGACGTGCGCCTCTTCATTGTTTCTTATTTGAACTTTCCAGCATGTTGCAAGGTTCCTATAATGCTCAGTTTTATTTTGAAGTAAGTTTAGACTTTCAGAAATGTTGCAAAAATAATAAAAAGAATCCTCATAGTGACTTTATCTACATTTCCCCAAATACTAATTGACTACCCCATCCACCTTCTCATTCTCTCTGGGTGTTTGGTTTTCATTCTTTCCTGTTTGGAAGGAGGTTGCGGACACCCTGCTCCCTCGGTCCACAAACACCTCAGGAGTTTTCCCTAAAACCGAGGACATTCTCTGACAACCATAGCACAAAGATCAAAATTAGGAAGTAAACATTGATACAATACTATTATCTAACCTATAGACTTTAGTCAAATTTTATCCATGGTCTCAAATGTTCCCTTTATAAAACAAAAACAAAAACAAAACCCAAAAAAACAACAACAATGTGCGGTGCAGGATCCAATCCAAGTTCATGGTTGTGTTTGGTTGTTGTGTCTCTTTAGTTTTCTTTTTAAAATATTATTTTAGACATTGATGGGCCTTTATTTTATTTATTTATTTATATGTGGTGCTGAGAGTCAAACCCAGTGCCTCACACATGCTAGGCAAGCGCTCTGCCACTGAGCCACAACCCCAGCCCTCTTTAGTTTTCTTGAACAGTCCCTCTGTCTATCCCTCTCCTTCATGGACATGACATTGCTTCTCATAGAACATGACCTTGTTTAGCATGGAATAGTTTTGTTTTTCTGCTGTTTTCTCATGCATTTCATTTCATTGTACACAAACAGAGCACGACTTTTCATTTCTCTGGTTGTACACGACACAGAGTCACACCATTTGTGCGATTATACAGGTACCTAGGGTAATGATGTCCATCTCATTCCACCATCGTACCTACCCCCATGCCCCTTCCCCTCCCCCTTCCTCTTTGCCCAATCCTAAGTTTCTCTACTCTTTCCATGCCCCCTCCCCCATTATGGATCAGCATCCACTTATCAGAGAGAACATTTGGCATTTGGTTTTCTGAGATTGGCTTATTTCACTTAGCATGATTTTCCCCAACTTCATCCATTTACCTGCAAATGCCATAATTTTATTCTCTTTTATTGCTGAGTAGTATTCCATTGTGTATATATACCACAGTTTCTTTATCCATTCAACTATTGAAGGGCATCTAGGTTGGTTCCACAGTTTAGCTATTTTGAATTGAGCTGCTATACTTCAGTGTTTATTGAAGTGTTTATTGAAGTTTACTGAAGTGGCTGCATCACTGTAGTATGCTGATTTTAAGTCCTTTGGGTTTAGGTGGAGGAGTGGGAGAGCTGAGTTGAATGGTGGTTCTATTCCAAGTTTTCTAAGGAATCTCCATACTGCTTTCCAGAGTGGTTGTGTCATAGGGCCAGAGGGGGCAAGGCACCGAAGATAGCAGGAAACAGTTTTATTTGGCTGCAGCCAGGTTTAGAGGGTAGAGCTTTCACTATAATTAATTAATCCCCCTGAACCCTGAGTTCAGGCAGTTTCAGAACTTTATACCCAGCGTGTAAGGGGAGGGCCCCAGAAGTTCACAGTCTGCAGAAGTTTACACAAAAGCAGCTTTTCCTTTCACTGTTCTGGGCAAGTTAACCCTTCAAGGACAGCACCTGAGAAGGAGAGAGCTTCCTCTTCCCTTTCTTTCCTCTCCCTGCCAGCTGTTACCATGGAGCCCAATTAGTAACATCTTCTCTTATCTTTGAAATGTAAACATCTCAGGCCCAAGGCCAGAGGCCTTGTTAAGGACCTGTCTTTGCTAACACACTTTGCATTTGCAAACCCACTTTCATAACCTATTGTTACTATACTACATAGTCCAGAAATGTCTGTGAAAAAACTAGTAAAGGGGCATTTAGCACCTGGAGCGCTGATCTCTTTCAGGCCAGTGGCCAAGTAAGATAGAGCAACAGGAAATAGGAAGTTTAACTACATTGAACTCTGTTGTAAAGTCACTTTTGCTGATAGTCCTAAGATCAATTATGATGCAGATTTCTGGAGAAGCTTAATTAAGATTTTCTGTGGAGGAGGGGGTGCCATACAGTTGCACCAATTTGCAGTCCCACCAGCAATGTATGAGTCCCCCACAACCTCGTCAACACTTACTGTTGTTTATATTCTTGATAACTGCCATTCTGACTGGCCTGAGATGAAATCTTGGAGTAGTTTTTGTTTGCATTTCTCTAATGGCTAGAGATGTTGAACGTTTTTTCATGTATTTGTTGATAGATTGTATATCTTCTGAGAAGTGTTGGTTCAGTTCCTTAGTCCATTTATTGATTGGGTTATTTGTTTTTTGGTGATAAGTTTTTTTGAGTTCTTTATATCCTGGAAATTAGTGCTCTGTCTGATGTGCTTGCCTTTTTTTTTTGGTAATGCTGGGGATTGAATTTAGGGCTTTGTGCATGCTAGGCAAGCACTCTACCACTGAGCTACATGCCCAGTTCCTTAAAATTTATCTTAATATTGTCCATGTGACAGTCTCAGCTGAGCATATAGACATGTGTCTGTTAACTAAAGTGACCACTTTCTTGAATGGAGCCTCCTCAGTGCACAGAAACCTTCTCCAATGGGATGTTTATATCTCTTATAGGAAAACCTCTGAGAGAGATGTGTTTCAGTTCTGATGTGGTTGTATCACCAGAGTTCTGGCATGAGACATTTAACAAATGCATAATGTACAAAGATGCAGGTGTAGGGAAAATCACATGATGTAGTACAATATCAGAGGGGCACTGTTCCTGCTCCTGGCTCCTAAGGAGAGAGGAGCCATCCCTCGAACTGGAAAAGATGGAGCTGTGTGGTGAGGCTGGCCTGGCACTACTGAGATCCCAAGGTGGGTACCTGGCCAGCTTGTGGCGATGTTGCAGGGAGGGACAGCAGAATAAACAACCCAGCCTCACTGTCTTCCTCACTGTAGCCTCCAATGACACAAATACACAAAGAAACAAATAGAGGAGAAAAGAACATTCTTTCTAATTGAATAAAGCCAATCCAAAAAATGTAAAAAATGATGGAATTAGAAAACCACCATTTGGTAAGCATAGCAATAATAATTGATTCAGGGCAGACTCGTGATGGATGCTAAAAGTAAAACCTGTGGGAGAAAGTTTGAGGAGTGATAGTATTTACACAGGCTCAAATTTCTTTCATAAGATTCTTATTAATCAAAAAGGAGAAAAGTAACTTTAGTGTAGAAGCTTGGCAAATACTACCTTAGCCAAGCCATCAAAGCTAACATCACTAGGGTGGGACATGCTGATACCATATGCCTCTTGATCCATTCCATGGTATTCCAATCTAAAGTGTGCAGCCTGAGGAAATATCAGAAGAATCCAAGTGGAGGAACACTGTATAAAATAACTGGTCTATTGGGGTGGGTTGGATTGTGTCTCCCAAATAGACATCTTGAAATCCTAACTCCTGGTACCTCAGAATGTGACCTTACTGAAAACAGGGTCACTGCAGATGTGTTGTTAAGATGAAGTCATACTTGCTGGGCACTAAGGAGGCTGAGGCAGGAGGATTGCAAATTTGAGGCCAGACTGGGCAACTTTTTGAGACACTGTCTCAAAATAAAAAATAAAAAGAGTCAGGGATATAGCTCAGTGGTAAAGCACCTCTGGGCTCAATCTCCAGTTGGAAAAAAAAATGGGGTCATACTGAGGTGGGCTCTGATCTAGTATTACTGGATCCTTCTAGAAAGAGAAGCAGAGACACAGACCCACAAGGGGAAAATGTCACATGAAGACAGAGGCAAAGGCTGACGTGCTACTCTGCAAACCAAGAATACCCAGGACTGCTGGCCACCACCAGAAGCTGGGAGAGGCAGACAACAAGCACCCCTCCACACCTCCCCGCAGGGTTCAGAGGGCAGGGCCCTGCTGACACCTTGACTTTGGACTTCAGGTCTCCAGAAGTGTGAGACCACCCTTTCCTGTTGTTTTAGGGCATCTAGTTTGTGTAATTTGTTATGGAAATTTGTATTTCCTGCAGCCTCTGGAAATGAGGACACCTGTGCTCGTCAAATGCTGACATCACGAAACACACACGCAAAGACAGGACATTTTAGGAAGACGAAAGAGTCACGGCAATTGAATGGAACCCACGACTGGAATTTTCTTGTGCTCTAAATGACGTCATTGAGATGTCTGAAGTCTGGATAAGGTTTTCAGATTGAATAATAATATTATTACCAATGTTAAGAGAATTTTCTTTTGTGTGTGTGTGGCGCTGGGGATCCAACTCAGGATCTCATGCATGCCAGGCAAGTGTGCTACCACTGAGTCACCCTCCCAGCCTCAAGCATTTCCTTTATAAGAAACACTCATTGAAGTTTTTAGGGTAAAGGAACATCGTGCCTGCCACTGACTTTCAGATGGTTCAGAAGTCACAGCAAGTTATTTCGGAGATACTGACAAACTGACTTAAAAGTTTAAGGTAAAAGACCCAGAAGAGGGATCACAATACTGAAGAACAAAATCTAAGGACTGATACCGCCTGGCTGACTATACAGCCGGAGCATCAATACAGAGTGGTTTGTGAGAGAACAAAGAAACCAATGGAACAAAATGGTCCAGAGAAAGAGCCACAGGAATGTTGTCAACTCATCGTTGACAAGGATCGAAGGCCACACAATGGAGGAAGAAAAGTCCTCAACAAGAGGTGTTGGAACAACTGGACAGCTAAAACCTTTCAGAAATAAAGCCTACTAAATAAAATTTAACAATAATTTAAATTATTATTTAATTTTCTTAACTTTGAATAATACAATTTGAACTCTTAAGTTTTTGTTCTAATGTTTGTTGGTCAAAATTCCGAGTCCATAAGTATAAAAGGAATTGAAATACAACTTAAAAAATATTTTTTGGTGAAGTTTCATAGCACTTATGTTCCTGAAGTTAATGAAGTTGAGAGCTGCATTAAGCATTTTGGGCTGGGCTATGACAGCTACCTATGAGAATGTTAATAGTTATGTAATCTGAGTGAGGCATGTACAGGGATTCTTTGCCCATTCTTCCAACTCTTTCTAAGTCTGAAATGTTGCCAGATTGAAAATAAAGAAGGAGCCGGGCATGGTAGTGCATAACTACAATCCAAGCAGTTCAGGAGGCTGAGGCAGGAGGACTGTAAGTTGGAGGCCAGGCTCAGCAACTTAGTGAGACTCTGTCTCAAAATACAAAATACAAAGGGCTGAGGATGTAGCTCAGTGGGAGAGTGCCCCTGGGTCTAATTTCCAATACCATGATATCAATCAAAAATAAAGAAAAAACATCTTATAGTCTAACTGATTACTGAATCAATGATTCATAGCCAGAAATCTGGTTTGTGTTACTTCTGAAATCAGGTTTTGTGTCTCTCTCTCCAGTGGCTGGTGTAAAGTACAATTTGCATCTCGCTTTGGAAGATCTATCCCAACAAACTCGGACTCTTAGCAGCTTCGTCCATATATTAGGCCCTTGCATGGTGTCTGGGCTCATCTCCTGTTGTCAGTCATGGAAGTCCTTTACCAGGGCACCTTAGGGGAGCTGGCCATGGTCGTGCAATCCCAGAGACTCCAGAGGCTGAGGCAGGAGGATTGCAAGTTAGAAGCCAGCCTCAGCAAATTAGTAAGGCCTTAAACAATTTAGAGAACCCAATTAGCATGATGGAAACATGTAATAGAGCAGCTTGGACTTCTTTCTTGGTCTTTCCAGATGACATCCTGATCAAGCGCAGGGAAACTCACATGGCCCAGAGGCAAGACAGTAAAGGTATACTTCATTCTTGCTACAGTAGAGCAGGAGAGCTGTGTTAGTTAGTTTTCTGTTCTGTAACAAATACCAGATATAAATCAAGAGGGAAGTACATCATGAGGGAGCGTGGGGCAGAGAGGCCCATTCAATTCATGGCCAGGAATAGAGAGGAGAAAAAGGACAGATATCCCACTATCCCCTTGGAGGGCACAACCTCAGTGACCTCAAATCTCTCACTAGGCCTCACCTTTTAAAGGTTCAACCATAGTGCCAACTTGGGAACCAAGCCTTTTAGCACATAGACCTTTGGCGAATATTCAAGATCTAAATTGTAGCAAGAGGACTGAGGAAAAAAGCATTTGCCAGGCCAATAGTGTCAGGGACCATGTGGACTTCCTCCAGGAAAAATACCATCTCAATGATACTTGTTGCAATTCACCTCTCTGCCTGATTACTCTGATAATCATTCTTCATGACTACCTGGCTCACACAGGCACCAAACAGATGAGTTAGTGTGCATATGGTAGGAATCAGCATTCTGTATCTTCCAAGTCTTTGTTGATGGCACTAAGCCCTTGTGAGGATCAGAGAAAAAGAAACTTGTAAGAAGGTCTGCACACTGTAAGTGCTTAGTAAGTGGTAGTTATCATCGTTATTGCTTTAGCCAACTCAGGGTCAAATTTGACATTATTTCCACTTCGCTTTTTGAAGTAGCATGTTTCACTGATCCTAAGAAGCACATTGTTTCACACTTTAACATCTCTGAAATCTGGATATAATAACATTTGATGGGGCATTATGATTGCCATTGAATTGGATTAAGATTGAGTTTATTCGCAGGGGATTTCTACTTGGGCCTACCTGTCACTTTGGAGCAGACTGAATTACCAGTGAAACTAGAGCTTCATTGCATATGCAAGCTTCATTTGCAGACCTTTCTTAGCTTCATGTGATCATTGTATGTATAGTTTGGTAAAATTTGCAAGAGTAAGATATTTTGCATTTTTTTTCTTAATGAGATCCCAGATTATATAACCTTTCTTAAGGAGAGCCCAGATTATATAACCCAGATTGTTCTAACCCTGCTAGCAAACTCATAATAATGGGAGACTACTTTAAAATAAATTCTGTATCTGAGTTTTTTTTTTTTTTTTTAATGACTGTACAAGTAGTACCCATAAGTCTGAATGAGAACCCGCCTGGGTTTCAAATTATCAGGGGGAACTATTTTTCCTTCCTCCACTCAGCAGTAAAATTCAAACATGCAACTTCTCTCGCTGTTCCTCTCTGCATGTCCCTTTCTTTCTCTCTCTTTTCTATATTTATTGCTTACCCCTATAGGGAGGCGTTTGGTGTCTTAGCAATCTCTGGGGTCTATTGGGCTCCCATTTGAAGCGGTTTTATTTCTTAGTGGCACATTCAGCAAGGGGGCATTTTACAATCAGTGAGGTATTAGGTTCCATGAACATAGTATGCTATAGCTTACAGCTGCTCCTCCACTTACAATGGGGTTATGCTTCAGTAAACCCATACTAAATCGTGCATATCGTAAGTCAAAAATGTATATAAACCAGGCACGGTGGTGGCAGCTCAGGAGGCTGAGGCAGGAGGATCATGAGTTCAAAGCCAACCTGGGCAAAAGGGAGGCACTATGCAACTCAGAGACCCTGTCTCTAAATAAAATACAAAATAGGAAAATAGGGCCTGGGATATGGCTCAGTGGTCGAGTGCCCCTGAATTCAATCCCCAGTGCCCTCCCCCCCCCCAAAAAAAGCATTTAATACACCTAACCTATAGAACATCATAGCTTAGCAACACAGTTCACTGTAGAGTACTGGTAGTTTATCCTTGTGATCAAGTGACGGATCAGGAGATGCGGCTTACTGATGCAGCCCAGCCTGGTATGAGAATATTGTACCACTTATCACTAGCCAGGGAAAAGATCAAAAGTCCAAATTTGAAATACAGTTTCTACTGAATTTGTATCACTTTCACACCACTCTAAAACTGAAAAATCAGGACTCAAACTACAGTAAATCAGGGATGGTCTATGCTCAGGCTGGGTCCAGCTGAGACCTTCAAAAGGTGTGTGGACTTTGGACAATACTGCCCCCTAGAGGCCACTCTGGAATCAGAATGGATCAGCCCCTTAATGACAACCAAAAGGGAGTTTTTTTTAAAAAAAACAAGAAGTATTTGGGGACATTGAAACAGATGCCTGGTCACTTGCACGGAAAGGAAATACAAATTCAGCCCAGAGATGGGGTTCTCTGAGGACCAGAAGTGGCTGGAGGTGAGTCCCTTATGAAGCCAGATTGAGGGTGGAGCCATGGAACCTTGGACCATCACCACCAGGGAGAGAAGAAAGTGGCAGAGCGGGTCCAGCTGAGTGAGCAGGACCTAGCTGTGAGTTCATGCTGCCTCTTTGGATTCAGCTCGTCCCTCCCGGGGGTTGCATTAGATTAAGGAAAGGAGGGAGAGAGGATTATTGCCTGGCATGGAAGACCTAGGTCATCAGCAGCTCTCGCGCTCTGAGAATGAACTCTTTCCGAAAGAGCTGGTTGTGGGAACCAGTGCGATGACATGGAAGGATTGCCCGAGCCAAGCGGGAGGCCTGCGGAGCTCCTGAAATGGCAGTTTTATAGATGGGATATCTACCTGCCTGCCTGCCGGGAATTTCAGAGAAATTGGTGGGAAAGCAGGGTTTCTCACAGATAACCCCACAATTATGGCCTCAATCATTCCCATATATGGATCCACCTCTCAAACTCATCGTACTTCCCACCTACTTCTATACAACTTTTATTTGTACTGTACACTATAGGAGCCACTGTCCATGTGTAGGGTTGTGGAGCTTGTGAAATGTGACCCAGTGTGACTGAGAAACTGAATTTTAAATGTTATCTAATTTTCCGTTTTGGGGGAGGGTACCCGGGATTGAACTCAAGGGTACTCGACCACTGAGCCACATCCCCAGCGCTATTTTGTATTTTATTTAGAGACAGGGTCTCACTGGGTTGCTTAGCATCTTGCTGTTGCTGAGGCTGGCTTTGAACTCGACATCCTCCTGCCTCAGCTTCCCAAGCAGCGGGGATTACAGGAGTGGCCCACGACGCCCAGCTGTTATCTAATTTTCATTGATGTGAAATTTAATTTTAAAACTGAAGTAACATAAGGGCTGGATAGAGTGGTAGAGTGCTTGCTTAGTGTGTGTGAGGTCCTGGGTTTGATCCCCAGCACTGCCAAAAGACAAGACAAAACAAAACAAACAAATCCACCAAAACAAACAAAAAATTTGAAGCAGCATAAAACATTTGTCCGTAAAACTTATAAGAAAAACTGGAATTGTTTTATTTACATTGAAAATTTAGAGTTTATTTTCAACATATGTAATATGTCTTTGAACATGAGGTTGGTAACACTTCTAAAAAAGGTGAGCCAGTTATGTCATTGAATGTGAATATCAAAGGAAAACAATTTTGGGGGTCCTAAATTCAGTTACTGGAAAAAATTTAAGTATATTTGAAACAAATTGGATATGTGAATCTACTGTTTTCTAGTAAACATTTTATGAAATCTAAATATGTGTAGATCAAGTAGTTGGGATGAAGATATAGCATTTGAATTGAGATTGGCTACGAGGGTAAAATACAGATTAGAAGACTTAGCATCTCATCTAATGTAAGATATCTAATTAATGATTTCAAAATATTGATTAGATGCTGATTTTTTAAAAATAATGATGAAATGATAAGATTTTGGCTATGTTGAGATAATTAAAATGTATTATTAAAATCATATTCACCTGTTTATTTCCCCCTTTGTAAAATGTGGCTTCTAGCCTGGTATGGTGGCATACACCTGGTATCCCAGCAATTCAGGAGGCTGAGGCAAGAGGATCGCACGTTCAAGGCCAGCCTCAGCAATTTAGCAAAACTCTGTCTCAAAATAAAAATAAACAAGGGCTGGGGTTGTAACTAAGTATTGCACCCTGGAGCTCAATCCCTGGTAGTGAAAAAAAAGGATCACCTAACATGTGGCCATGTAAAAGTTGCATAAATATTTATGGAGGAAGAGGATCTCATTTGGAGGGTTTCTCTAGGACTGAATTCCCAAAATAACATGTAAAGCTGCAGTGCCACTTCCTCAGAATGACTTATCACCTCCTCTCCCCCACATGCTTCTCTGGTTCACCATCAATCAGCTAAATGACAAGGGACTGACCTCTGACCATCTCTTGATTTCCTGTCTCTCTGCTTTTGTTTCCCTCCCCAATACTCAAAGCACCACTAATAATCATAAAGTTGCAACAACTTGCCTTAATAATCTAGTTAGGTTTGCCAAGTAGTCTTTTTAGTTTTAAATTGTGTTACGTTTATCTGTTTATTTTTATTTTTTGCAGTGCTGGGAACCAAACCCGGGGCCTCATGCATGCTAGGCAAGTGCTCTACCACGGAGCTAATATCCACAGCTTCGTGCAGTGGATCTCATACATTTTTTCTGTCTAGAATGGCAATAAGAACTCTAGTTGCAGAAAAAGAAAACAAAGTACTTCTAACTTGGCCAAAGAAATTCAGTAGTTTGTTGTTCATGTGCTTTGCAAAGTCCCTTCTCCTAGGATGCAAGATGGCTTTTATGTCCAGTCTCAGAATTACCCTAAAAGCCTGACTCCCCATGGTGCCAATGACCTTCCACTCACTGGAGGAGTGGGAGAAAATGCAGAATTTCCTTTTGGGCATGACAGGGAAAATTAGGTTTTCTGTTGACTTTGCAGCGCAACCCCTCTATGCTGGGATCCTTCCTGGTCCTGCTCACCCTTTTGTTCAAAATAACCAGTGTATATGATCTAATTAAGCCAGTCCCTTCAGCTGAGAAAACAGCTTGCTTTATTTCTTCACTCGGCTAGCAGACTTCTCTCTTGAACACTTGCGTGCTATTGTGCCAGGGGACAATTTCCAAAGGAGGTGGGGTGAGGACACAGCCTATGTCACCCTTTCCTTGCTTCTTCTGTTGGGATATCCTGGCCAACCCTTCACCTATCACATGGGGTTAGAGAACGATGTGGGAAACATGAAGTGTGGACTGTTTCTGTCTGATCTTATTAGTATTGCTGGATAATGTTTTAGTATATCTCATGTAGCATGTGGGATATTCTTAGGCTAACAAATAATTCATTGTTTTTCTGAAATTCAAATTAACCTGAGAATCCTCCATTTTCATTTGCTAAGTCTGGAAAGCCCAGATAAGATCTTAGATTTGCCCCTAATAGATGAGACAATATAAAAGAATATCTGTGGGGCATTTAGACATAATCAGAGACCTGCATTGGTGCTGGATGGTTCTTACTGAATCATCGTGCTGAAAAGAAACTGAGATTAGACTTGGATGTCTGTTTTCTTTCTTTCTTTTTCTTCTGCAGGGCTGAGGATTAGACCTAGGGCCTCCCACATGCTAGACAAGCACTTTAGCACTGAGCTGCACCCCAACCCGTAGATGTCTATTTTCACATCTTTGATGACAAAATAAATTTTATGAAGTAGTGCAAACTGTAATGTGCTGCTCTACTGCTTTGCTTTGTTTATCTTTCGTCTTGACCCTTTTATATGCACATCTGGAATCCCTGCCAGATTGTAAACCCACAAAAGCAGAAACTGTCTTCCTTTTATGGGTATCCCCAAAGTCCAACTGGGCACCAGCCCGTGCCAAGAAATGTTATAGATGATCATGAGGGTGAGATTTAAGGACATTGATATAAAAGAATATGGGGTCTGAAAGCCAGTGGATGTTCTAGTAGTCTCACTGGGAGTTCATACTGTGTTCTAGAAACAAGGCTGGAGGTGAGTGAGGTTGCCTGATATGGAAAGAGACGTCTACCCTGGCTTGGCAGGAGTCCATCAGAGGCCATTCTCTGGTCTGCTCCAGAACAAATGCTCCGTCCTTGACACCCACACAAGCAACAGCCTCCCTTGCCACCTGTCAGTGATCACTGCCAAAGTGTAATTGTACCAGGATGTTGTGAGAGGAAGTCTGGTTTAAATAAGGCCCTGGCCAAGTCAAGGGGGCCTGCAGTGCCTTTTCCTACCTGTTAATGAAGGCTCATTAGAAACAGCTAGAGCCTGTGCTGAAAACTGGAAGCTCCAGCCCACCATTGCTCTCCATGCCAAAGGGTGATTAACTGAATGATTGACAGCAGCTGCTCTATGAGATTGTGGCGCTGACTGAGGGTATGTAGCTCCGCACAGTGTGCTGTCCGGGGGAAAGTGGAGAGAGAGAGAGTGCACATCCATTCTCCCCTCCATGGCTAGATAGATTCTGGGTTTTGCAACCTGTGTGGCCATTGAGACACTACAAGTACCTCCCTTTGATGGTGGACCTTGGGATTTAGGTTTTGGCTGGGGCAACAATCACAGTAACAAGAAAGTAAGCAAAGAAACCTCTCTCATTGTCTGGTGCATCCAACGTAGCTGGGCCAGCCGCACTTGTCTTTCGGAGCTGCCCTTGTACCCAGGTGTGTTCTTATGGGCAGCCTGCTGTGTGCGGCTGTGGAGGAGGAATGGATGCTTTGCTCAACTGTAGCATTAGGTGGTGTCTTGCCGATTGCCATGCCTCAGACGACAAACTGAATTATGTAAAGGTGTTGTGCACACTGTAAAAAGTCGTTATGCCCATGTCACTTATTAATACAATTCCTTTGATCCTGCAGACTAGAAAGGAAAGCCAGATGGAGAAATTCCAGCCTCATTTCTTTGCTTTGCTTCTCTTTTATGCTTTTTTTTTTTTTTTTTTTTAAAGAATAAACAGAGTGTCTTTTGTTTGTTCAGCCTTGGTTGATCTGGAACCTCAGGTATGAAGGTCTTCAACTGTGCCTGTATTGGGTACATCCCTCTGTCTGGATTAGTAGCTCATGGGAACAAAGACTCTGCTTGGATAGGTCGATCTAATTCTGTGTGACAGACAGAAACTTGAGAGAAGAATTAAGAAATTAAGGTTAAGGTTGGGCTTTTTTTTTTTTTCTTTTGTGGTTTTAGAGACACGAAGGGCTCATGATAGGATGCAGGTGGTGGTTTCAATTTTAATCAGAAGGCAGGAGAAGAGACTGGCCTGGGTAGGTAGCAGATGCACAAACTATATTTAGCCAGACCAAGCCCCGAGAGGGCTGGGAAAGGACCCTGGAAGAAAATACTGAGGCTGCAAGAGGGCTGCACAACCATGACCTAGTTAGTCCCTCACTGGTTTCAAGTGAAGTTTCCTTTAAATCGATTGTGACTCAACCTCGAGCCAGTCAATCTGTGAATCTGCAGTTCAATACTCATGCAGAATACCTGAGAGAGGTCTGAATGCATTATGATACCTGTCATTGTGACACATGCAATCAAACATGTGGGCTAATCCCCCTCCAGCAAAAGTAGGGGTGTTTTGCCCCTAATTGTGGCCCCCCTGCATGCCATAAGCATGTATTTTGCCCAAGCAGCACTTGGATGTTAATAGACCCAAGAATGGTTGACCTTTGATGATGATGCAGAGGGTGTCACATTTCAAAGAAGCTTCCAGAAACCTGCAAGAATGGCTCTCCAGGCTTGTGACTCAGTGGTAGAGTGTAGGCTTAGTGTGCTCAGGGCCCTAGGTTCAATCCCAAGCATCAAAAGATTGAAGAAAAAAAAAAAGAAAAGAAAAAGAAAAAGATAAAGTGATGTGTCCACCCACTGGTGATTAAACCTGGGAGGCAGAACTAGAAGCTGCACGCAAAGCATTTATTTGGAGAAAGACCAGGGAGGTTGCTCAAGCTACAGGCTACTTAAATAAAAGCAGAAAGACCTCCTCCATTTCCAGGAAGATTTTCAGCTCTCACTGAACCAACTAGAGAATCCAGCGGGGACTGAAACTCCCCGAGCAGCGTCATTGATCAGTTGGTGAGAAAGGCAGCGTTTTCTTCGGGATGAGAGGAAGTTTCTCCACTAGCTGAAAAGAAACACATGTGAATCAGAAGCCATGGACGAAGCAAATCCGTAACATTATCACAATAGGATTACAGGAAAGGCAGATGTCTCATGGAAAACAATTTCGAAGACAGTTCTGGGTTTTAAATCCCCGTTCCATAGCCATTTGCTTGTGACCTTGGGCAGATCACTTAACCTGCCTGAGACTTTGTTTCCTGCCTGTACACTGAGGATGGTGATGCAGTCCAGGGGGACCTGGGGGTGGAGGAGAAATGAAGATAACAGTAGTTAGGATTGCGCAGGCGCAGGGCGGGCAGGCACCACGTAGGCCACTTACGTTCCTGGAGTGGATTCAGCCTTACTACTCTTCGTGTTTGTTTAAAATGACTTTGTGTATTTACTCAGATGTTCATGGGCATTCGAAAGAATTAGCTTTGTTAGGAACATCTGGCTTTTTATAATCAAAAGAAAGCAATTCAATGAGAAGACACTTGGAAGGGAGCCTGATGACGTGTTTTCCAGTTGAGGAGCGTGAGGGTTGGGTGGCTTCCATGTGGCTCTCTTGCTTCCCCTCCCAAGAAAGAGCTGATACAGTGCTGGGTGACGGGGGTAGGGGGTGGGGTGGCTCCGGTCCCATTTCTGCTTCCCCCGCCTGGGCCTTTGTATTGTCTTGAATCAGGGGGGTGGGTTTGGATTCTGTGATCCCTAACTGTGTCTTAGAGCTGCTCTCCTACTCCTTTTTCAATATATGGGACCCTGGAGGGAAATAGGAAGCTATAGAATTGAGACCCCCCCCCCCAAAAAAAAAGGCCTGGATTTCTGGAAGGAGTTTGTGACGGAGCTAAGCCCCAGCCTGATGTGGATGCCTCTGGAATCCCTATCCATTAAAAAAAAAAAAAAG
>PVHX01004686.1:70071-121892 GCA_004024805.1 Geosciurus inauris
TGAGTTGCTTAGGGCCTCGCTAAATTGTTAAGGCCTGCTTTGAACTTGCAATCCTCCTGCCTCAGCCTCCCGAGCCGCTGGGATTACAGGCGTGCGTCACCACACCAGGCTCTTAATTACTTGTATAAAGTTTGGAAAAAAATAATTTAAATCCCACGCACGTGCATTCCTTCCACAAAAAGAGGAACCAAGACGTACCCGCTCTCCTCCCTGTCCAGAAGGGCGTGGTAGGACGCAACGTCCTTCTGCAGCTGGCACTTCCGCGCCAGCAGATGCGCACGCTGCTGCTGCTGCTGCTCGGCCTCTGTGCGGATCTCGCTGAGCTCCGCTTCCAGTCTGCCCACCACGGCGCCCAGGTTCTGCAGCTCCATGTCGTGCCAGTGCTTGGCATCGTGCAAGGTGTTCTCTAGGCCTCGTTTCTACGAAAGAGCAACCTGGTTCAAGCCCAAGGCCGCTGCGCAGGAAGGGGGCGGTGTGCAGAGTAGGAGGAGGGCGAGAGCTGCCCGTTCCTCTGGGACAGCGACCTTGTCAGTTTGGATAATGATGGGGATGAGTCTCATAGGACTCGTGGAAAAATCAAGAATTCTCAGGAGGTCAGAATTTGGTTTAGTCTGATTCGATGATTTTTTTTTTTTTTTTAATGGCAGGGAGGGAGGGGGAGAAAAAGAAAAAAGGAGGAAGATGAAGGAAAGGAGAGAGAAGAGAGAACTCACAGGATTTTTTCAAAGAAAAATTTCTTTTCCTTCTGGAATGCCTCCGGGAATCCTTTCCCCTCTACTGCCTGAAGCTGGGCCATGCGTCCTTGGGTTAAAATGCAGTTTCCTCCAGCACCCTTTCCCAGATTACTGTAGTTAGAATGGATGTCTCTGGCCTTCCACGCTCAGCATTTCGTGCCTGGTTATTTCAGTAGTGCATCTTTGCTGGGCTTCTTGCTCTGCTTCTTCACAGTGAGCTTCTCACTGTGTGAAGTGTGAGAAGCTGGTTGTGCTGCTGGTTGGCCTCCACCTCACTTGGAATTTGAATGGTCCTCCCAAGGCTGATGAGTCCTGCTTGGGAACCTCTTGCACCCTATCCCCCCAGCTGTGGATGACTACTGAACTTCTTCCTGGAAATAGATACTCAGACCTCAAATCAAGATGTCCAAAATGGTGCCACTGGTTTCCTTCAGAACCTGTTGGCCCCTCCTGTTCTGGGCTTCAGCTGGTGAATCAGCAGGAGCTCAGAGCCTGGGGAAGGTTGTCTTTGTTTTTGCATTTGTGTCCTCTCCTTCCCAGACACTGTGGCCGGGATCAGATGCTTATCACCTCTCACCTGGGGTCAGCTCAGTGGCCTCTTAGCTCATCTGCCTGCTTCTAGTCCCTGTTCTTTGAACATTCCCTACACAGCAAGCACTGTGCCTTGTCCACAGCCCAGGTCTGGGTTTCTGTCTCTTCTGCTTCATTTCATCAATAGCTCGCCAGCAAGGAACGGAAATCACAGAAGCTCACTTAGTCCCCAGGTCTCTGGAGGTTTGAATAGACTTGTTGGATTGGTAAACCCTTCAGAAAGCAAAAGAGTGCCTGTCTGGGGCTTTGGTGCCTGACTTCCATTCCTGGTTGGATGAATGTAGAGTTCAGCAGGCCTCAGTCACCAGCACTGGGGCTTGCCATTGGTCCAATACAACCAGCACCTTGATGGCAAAGGGGACTGAAAGTCTGGCCGGGTTGGCTGTCTGAGGCTCATGTGAGCTTTGGAGACTTGCGTACATATAGGTTTCTCTGACTGAGGATGACAGGTTTAGCTGGATGAACTGCATGGGGATTTGTCACCTGTTCTGGCTTGGTCTCTGTCCTTTGCTTTGGCTGTAAGACCCAGGAAGGAGAACTGTGATCTTTCAGAACCTGTAGGAGACAGAACTGACCCATTCTGGGTGGTGAGCACAGCCAGAATGCTACTGCTCTGAAATGTTCTTATTGGGCATGTGAGTTCTTTTCCCAGTTGTCCCAAAAGTTAGGACCACAGGGTTTAAATGAGATGACCAGATGGCTGATGATGCCAACTTGGTGTAACTGAAACTATTGGTTATAATTTCATGTGACAAATAATAATAGATGCCATTTATTGATTGATCCCTCTGTGCTGGGTACAGTACTAAAGGGCTTGACATGCATTATCTAACTAATCCTCTGGGTCACTTTATGAGGTAAATTACTATTCTGATCTTATGGTGGATCACATTTCCAAAGGCAGCTGCTACAATTATCACCATCCCACGTGGTCTTTCTCAATGTGACCTGCCACTCCTGTTCCATCAAGAGGGGGAGTTTATCTCCTTTCCTGTTGGAGCTGGCTGGCCTTGTTATTGCTTTCAAGAGAATGTGGTCTGAGCGATATTCAGAGACTTTGAAACCCAAGTGTCAAGAGGCCTGGTAGCTTCTGTGCTCAAACTCTCAGGGAAGCCAGATGCCACATCGGAAGTCCAAGTACTGTAAGAATGTGAGAGGAGAGACTCCAGCTAGCTACCTGGAGGCTAGAAAAGGAGATGCCCAACCGAAGCACCACACATGTGATTTGGAACAGCCATGCTTGGGTGTCCCAGCCCTGGCAGGTGTCACTTGGAACAGAGAAGAGCTATCCCCAGAACTCCGCCTAAATCACAGGATGAGGGAACAAATGATCCACTGTGTCATAAGCCACCAGATAGACATGCCAACCAGAGTAGACCCTCACTTGAGGCTCAGAGGGAGTCACACGGCCAGGAGTCAGGGTTCAAGACCATAGCATCTGAGCACCAGTCCCCAATCCCATAGGACTGTTGTACCTACTAGAAAAGTAGAGTCGGAGATGGACGCCATGCTGCAGGGAGCCCTCCAGACCTCAGCCCCTAACTCCGCCCATCTCCACTTTCTTCTCTCCTCCACACAGACCACGAGGCCTGCAGCTGACTCTCACGCGGAGGTGATCACCCTACTTGCCACCCTCTTGCCTGCAGAGCTCGCTCATTTCTGGGGTTATATCAGCTCCTCGACTGAAATCACATTGACTCCTTGGGGACTTATTAGTCTTATGTCCTCAAAATACTTGGTACAGTTCCAGGAACGTAGTTAGTCTTTCAATGTGATGCATGGAGAAGGAAGAGCACATAGGTGTGCATTCTCTCGTGGGATCCTCACTGAAACACTGAGAAGCGGGTGGACCGTGGCTGACAGCCCTGTTTTGCAGAAGGGCAAATACGATGCAGGAATTCGCCATTTACACAAGTGCTAAGTGGGAGCGTGCCCTGCTGACTCTGTTCCTCTTGCTCTTGCTCCCCTCTGATCCTTTCCTCGCATCTCCTTGCCTTGACAAGGATCCTTACTGGACTCCAGAGCCTCTCAGCTGCACGAGGATTGCACGGACCAACACCTTCACACACCTCGATGTGCACCCACAATGCCAGTGAGGAGAACAGTACAAACGACTCCCTGAAGGGGCGCCTTGGAGGAATTATGCCTGCCACCCCAATAGAACTTCAGTCCTTCAAGGATCAGAGGGTAGACTGCAGCGTTATTAACACAGCTGTCCACTGGTGGCTGCACTGGTTTCAGGACAGCTGTGGAGACCAAAATCTGTAGATGCCCACATCCCTTATAGAAAATGGTGTAGCATTTGCATATAACTTATGCAACCCTCCTGTCTTTTATACCTAACCCATGTAACTGCTCTGTAAATTTTTGTTATACTGTATTGTTTAGGATATAACAAAGAAAAACCATACATATTCAGTATAGATGCATTTTTTTTTTTCCTGAATATTCTCAACCCAGGTTTGGTTGGATCCACTGATGTGGGACCTAAAGGCACAGAGGCTAACTGTAATGACTTTACCTAATGAAAATTAGTAACTGCAAGAGGTGCGCCTGCAGACCACAGTAAGTCTAGGGGCGAGCCTGAGTTGAGTTCTTCCGAACTAGAGCCTGGGACAAGGATTCTGGAATTTATAAATAACAAAGAGGTTGTTCTCAGGAAAAGGAGAAGCAAGGAAAGCGGCACAGGGCAGGGGACCGTGCTGAGCAAGGACGTGACTCAGCTAGGCGGGGCTACAGATCCCACGGAAAGCTCTGGAGTGTGAACTGTTTCACGTTGGAGCAAATGGGCTTTTACACCCCCTGTCAGTGGGTGACTGTCGAGGGCTGGGGGTGAGGCCTAACCTCTGGGGTCAGGACTCTTCTGTCTGATGAAGGGCAGTTCTCTGGGGATGTGGGCTGCTGGCAAGGGGCAGCTGTAGGTGTTAGCCACCAACATTCCAAGCGGTGTCCTGGTAAATGATGTCTTGGTAGACACTCCGGTGTCCACTATACTTGTTAGGATTCAGTAGGTGATGATCCTTGGGAGTCAGAAGACCTTTTAGACCCCAAAGTCATATCCCGTGAGATGGGATTCCTTTGCAAACTGTGACCCATACGCGTGACTAGAATCTGACAGTCGAGGATTGTAATTAGTATAAAAAATGCTAGACCTCTTCTCGGCCACTTACCAGAGCCCGTAAGGATTCCGTCTCAGCCTGGAGGCTCTGGACTTGGCACGAAGTGTTGTGTAACTCTACCCTGAGGGCAGCGGCCAGCTTCTCCTCCTGGGTCTGGGACACACAGGCCACCTCCGTGTGTTGCTGTGGAGAGTCAGGTCTCAGGGTGAGCAGGGATGAGTCAGGAGCCTGAATCCCTCCTTCCTTCCCAGCCTTTCTAATCTCCCTATTGCCTCTATCCTGAGGAAACATCCTATCCGATTTAAAAAATTCCACTTCTCAGCTGGGTGCGATGGCGCTTGCCTGTAATCCCAATGGCTTGGGAGGCTGAGGCAGGAGGATCTCAAGTTCAAGGCCAGCCTCAGCAATTTAGCAATGCCCTAAGCAACTTAGTGAGACCCTGTATCTAAATAAAATACTAAAAAGGGCTGGGTATATGACTCAGTGGTTGAGCACCCCTGGGTTCAATCCCAGTACCACCACCAACAAAAAATCCCTCTTCTCTATCGGCCTCCTCACGGATATGTATACAAAGTTTTATTTAGTTTAAACAGAATGCAAATGAAATAACATTCTAAAGACTAGATGGTAGGCTGTCTCCTTTTCTTCTTGTGTCCTAATTACACAGTTCTCCTGATTCCCATTTCTTACACCTCCTTCCAGCTGTATTTCATATAGTTATGTGTTGATTAATGATGAGGATGTGTTCTGAGAAATGTGACATCAGGCTATGCATTTGTGTGACCAGCAGAGTGTCCGTGTACAAACTAGATGGCTTTAATGTCACTAGGTGAGATAATCTCACGGGACCACCATCGCACATTCAAGTCTATCATCGATCGAAATATTGTTATATGGAGCATGGATGTATTTATAAATAAATCCTCCCTTGCTTTGGCACAGTACTTACTATGTCTTGGGAGTTATTCTACATCAGTTTATAGAGATGAATTACTTTCCTTTCTTTTAAATTATATATATACACATACATATATATATATATATTTTCAATACTGGGAATTGAATCCAGGGCCTCATGCATGCAAGGCAAGCACTCTACCACTGAACTACACCCCCATCCCAGATTATGTTCTTTTAAATGGCTGCACAGCATTGCTTTGTTTGGAAAAACTATAATTTATTTAGAAGTCCCTACTTAGGTTGTTTCCAAATTTTCCCCATCAAAATGGTGCAAAGAATTACCTTCCATTCCTCTGGGGGTTCATTCCTGTGGTGACATTGCTTGTTTAAAGGGCATGCATCTGTGATTTTGAATAGTGCTCCCAAATTGTCCTTCAAGACAACTGGTTATCCCTTCCAGCACTGGAAGACAGTGCCAGCTGCCCCCACGTTGTCTTCAGACAAGGGATTATCCATGCTGATCTCTGTCAGTCTGATAGTCTCTGTTTCCTTGTGAAAACCAACTATGAATACAAGAAGACCTCTGTTTTGAAACTTCTCTCCAGAGCAAGATGGATAGTCTGATTCCTCCCCATATGTTCAGGGGCCCAGGTCCTCTTTGCTGGGAAAAGGTGAAAAATGAGAGCTCACCCTCATTTTCTTTAATGTAGTCTGATGCCCTGTCTCCCAGTCAATGATGCAGGAGGAGGAAAAAAGTCCCATTTTCTTCTCTAGGTTATAGACTTCCTGAATTTAACTTTTTTCTACCACATATGAACATTATTTATAGAATACAAAAATAGTCCAGTCTCATTGCCTGGCTGAGATACCCCACGTGGAGAGACTCCTATCTCAGTCGTAAGGTCTCCAACTCTTGCTGTTCAAAGGCTGAAAGAGCTCCCAAGAGTCATTGAAGGTCTGGGAGTGGCCGAAGGACAACAGAGGTGGGCCAGCTCTACTAGTCAGCCAGTGGCCATCATTCAGCACCCCCCCAAAGTCTCCCTGCCCACAGAATGCAGACGATGGTGAGAAAAAATGATAATCGTATGAGTACCTCCTGGGGTCACTATGGAACTTCCATCAGTTTATGCATATAGAAGCTTTTAGAAGCTTAGAAGCGTGGAAATATGGCTGCATGTGTTTTCTATATGTTAAAAGTAATAGTAGCCAACCAGTGCGTGTGTGAAAGTCACTGTGAGCTGAAGGCCACCAGGAGTAATTAATATGCATGAGGTGCTCACTCTATGTCAAGCATCATGTTAACATCCTTTAAGTCTATCTTCTCATGTCATCTTTACAACCCCGTGAAGCAAATGCCATTATTATTCTCATTGTACACAAGGAAACTGAGGTGCAGAGAGATTGAGTTATTTGCTGCAGGTCAGATGGCCTATCAAGGCAGAACCAGGATACCAGTCCAGCAGTAGACCCTAGAGCTCTGCCTCCAGCCAGCACTGAATGCTGCCACCTCTGCCAATCCATCCACTCAAGACCGTTGAAATGGGAGGGGCCTTCTCCTAAAATGAGGCAGATGGCTCTGTTCTCAAACATTGCTGGGCATCAGCATCACCTGGGGTCTTGTGGAAATGCAGATTCTGATGCAGGAGATCCTGAGTAGGACCCAGGAATCTGCATTTCCCGCTCCCAGGTGATGCCTGGTCCATGGAAGCAAAGTTCTAGATTGCTACGGAAATCGATAAGACAGTCTCGCATGTCACAGAAGATAACAGCAAAACTAATAAAATTAAAAACCAATGGGTTGGGGTTGTGGTTCAGTGGCAGAGCGCTTGCCTAGCATGTGTGAGGCACTGGGTTTGATCCCCAGCACTACATAAAAAAATTAAATAAACAAAAATAAAGGTATTACATCCATCTACAACTAAAAATATTTTTTAAAATACTCTTACATTTTAGCCACCATTGCCTGCTAAACTGCCAAGTCTCAAGGCCTATTTTCTCTTTGTTGAAAGATGAGATTAGTAAGTACAACACTGTTAAAGAACTGCCAGCACCAGACGGAGTCTTTCCTCTAGTATAATGCTCGAGGAGAGAAAAAAAATCATTTGGTCACTATTAGTTCTAATGTCATTTAATATTGAATCCCACTTCTCAAATCAACTGAGCACAAGTAAGGAGTAGCTTTAACTCACCTAAAAGTATGTTTTTTCCAATGGATTTTTAGATTCATGTTTTATGCTTATTATAATAACTCTATTTCTATTTTCATTTCAATCAAATGCCTCCAGATTTCTTCTCTTGGACCGAACAGCAGGTGTGTGACCTTAGCCCCTAAGGATGTGTAGGTAGGACCCTATAGGTAGGTGCTTAGGACAGCTGTTAGGGTGTGTGATGAAATTCAAATATAGTGGTCCTCTGCCTTTGAAACCAGCTTGAAATCTTCACTCCTCTGTACAGGAGCTCAGCTGCTCATGTTTGCACTCCATCTATATTTCTGTGGCAGGAATATATATAGTACTGGGGATAGAACCCAGGGGTGCTCTATCACTCAGCTGCCTCCCCAGTCCTTTTTATTTTTTATTTTTTATTTTGAGATGGGGTCTCACTAATCTGCCCAGGCTGGCCTTAAACTTGTGATCCTCCTGCCTCAGCCTCCT
Source organism: Geosciurus inauris (assembly GCA_004024805.1). Lineage (NCBI taxonomy): Eukaryota > Metazoa > Chordata > Mammalia > Rodentia > Sciuridae > Geosciurus > Geosciurus inauris. The sequence continues at coordinate 78,070 of PVHX01004686.1, forward strand.
GAATTGCTGGAATCACAGGCATACACCACCATGCCTGGCACATATGTGTACTGTAAAATATGATAAAGATTTTCAAAGTTCAAAAATTCTAATCATAGCAAGTCATCATCAAGTCTTTGAGATTCAGCCCTACAAGTGTGAGGAGCACAGGGAAAGCAAGCCATCTCCAAAGCTGCCTTTGCCATTCCTCGAAGCATCCTTGACCATGACTGGGAACTGGAAGAAGCAGCACTGGTGTTAGGAGAGAGTGGACGCTTGGACGCTCGGGGAAGAGGCAGCGTGGAGGGAGGGATGGTGGCAGAGCTCCCTGATGCTAGAACTAGCAGGTGGATTCTTGGCAGATCTTGTATCCGGGATGGGTACACGGGGTTTGAAAGGTGACTTCTACCTTCCCCTCAGCAGTTGCTGTATATGTTTGAGCAAGTCACTGGAGCTCTCTGGTCTGGGCAACTGGTGAACAATATCCTTATAAGAGCATCGTTCTGCTGTGGAGGGCAGCTATCTTACGCACTTTCCAGATTTCACAAGAACATATTGTGTTTCCTGTCATGGTCAGAGGGGAAATAGTGGATCCATGGAGACCCAGGGGGCTCCTGGTCTTGACTTACAGAAGAGAAGGGAACGTTGGTTTGGAAATATCCTGAGAGACATCTGGTATAGCCTTTAGTCCTCAGGACAAAGGCCTCCCCAAGCTCCACCAGATATTTCTCGCTGATTTTTAATTTTTTTTATGGTACGAGGGATTAAATCTAGGGCCTCATGCATGCTAGGCAAGTGCTCTGTCACTGAGACATTTTTTGTTTTGTTTTTGTTTGAAACAGGGTCTTACTACATTGCCGAGGCTGGTCTCAAACTTGTGGTCTCAAATGATGCTTCTGGCTTAGGCTCCTAAATGCTGGGACTTACAGGCAGGTGACACCATGCCTAGCTCACTTGCTCATTCTAACAGTGAATCAGAATTCCTCTATGTTTGTGATCTGTCTAGTTCAGCCCAGTAGTTCAGATCAGTGATCGTAACACTCATCTAGACTTGTCAAACGTACAGAACACCCATCTAGAACCTGTCAAGTGCCTGGTCTTTGCTAAATGCTCAGTAAATGCTCTGCTGGCACTGCTTTCCTGGGTGTCTCCTCCTGCCTTGGAGAACAGTGGCTTTTCTATTTTTTCCTTCCTCCTGCCCCCACCCTAGCAAACTCCACATTAGATTGGGGGCACCTTTTGTTCGGGGATAACCTCTCCCCTCTCTTCATGCACAGGGGTCCTAACATGGCTTTTTACACCTAGAACAAGCTTGACAGTTTTTTTGTTTTTTGTTTTTAGCCTTGAGTTGAACCCAGGGGCACTTTACCACTGAGCCATGTCCTCAGCCTTTTTAAATTTTGAGACAGGGTCTTGCTAAGTTGCTTAGGGTCTTACTAAGTTGCTGAGGCTGGCTTTGAACTTGCAAGCCTCCTGTCTCAGCCTCCCAAGCCACTGGGATTACAGGCGTGCACCACCAGGCCCAACAATTTTTACTGAATGTCTACAGTTTGAGCCAGGTATGTGCTGGGACTAGAGGAGGAGATGGGCTGAGGTTGTGGTTCAGTGGTAGAGTGCTCGCCTAGCACTTGCTAGGCACTGGGTTCAATCCTCAGCACCACATAAACACATAAACATAAATAAATGAAATAAAGGTATTGTGTCCAACTACAACTATAAAATACATATTTTAAAAAAAGAAGAAGAGAATGTACATCTTCTCATTAGAAAGACCGGTTACAGCAGTTGAATGTCACTTTACAGTCATGTGATATCATGTGTTTAGCTGAACAGCTTTTGACAGGCAGCACACACGCTCCTGACCTCCCCTGGCCAGATACAGGATTTATTTGGGAAAAGGCTGGATGCTATTCAGTCGACCTGGTGACACGGGTCCTCCTTAGTAGGAACTGAAAAGAAGTGTGCGTCTCACAGCTTCATTACTGGCATTAATAACTGGCCTGGGTAGGCAAGCCCAACTTTCTCCTTGAGTTTATATAGGAATTGCCTGGCCACCAATAAAAAAATATGGAGGAAAAAAAAAACAAAAAAAAAGAACTGCCTGTCTGTTGAAGTTGCTCTTTTCTGGGTGCAGGAGCAAGTCCCAGCCTCTGTAAAAGCTGCTAAATACAGATGAGAAAATGGCTTTGTGGACTCCCCGTCCCCCTGGGTTATTAGAACACACACGATATTGATCAAAGTAGCAGAAAAGGCTCAGTCATGAAGGAGAAGAATAGATTCTCTTTCTTAAAGGAGAAGAATATATTCTCTTTCTTAAAGGAGAAGAATAGATTCTCTTTCTTGAAGTAATTATTGGAGAAGTCTGAATTATAGTATTTTTTTTTTAATAACCCTTCCTCACTGGCTAACCTATGTCTTGAAAGCTAGCCGGAGTACCATAAACTAATTAAAAATGACTCATGACCATCTGGGAACATATGTGCAACTTATATCATAGGACTAATTGCAACAAATTAGTAATTTAAAAAAATACGAAACCTAATGAAAAATGGGCAAAAGATAGGACCTGGTAGTGCATACAGAAGTGAATGGGTATGAAATCTGGTATGGAAAACGATGTTGCACCTTCCTTATAAGAAATACAAAATAGCTATACACTGAAAAAACACTGTTTACCTAAAATATTGGCAAAGAGCATATGTACTGTATTGGAGAGGATGCGGGGAAAGGGATACTCAAATATGTCTGATGGGAATGCAAAGTCTTGTAAAGGATAATTTGGCTATTGCTTTTCAAAATTACAAAGGCACATGCTTTTCAGGCCAGCAATTCCTTATCTAGGAATTTATCCAACAGATTCATTTCTATATTTTGCAAATGATGGATATACAAAGCTGGTGACTATAATCTTACTTGTAATAGCAAAAGATTGGAGGCCACCTGTGTTCTATCAATGGCACACGGGCTACATTGGTTCTGGGGCACCTGTCAGCTAGAGCAGAGGTAGCTGGCTTTTCCTGTGAGGGACCAGAGAGTAAATATTTTAGCTTTAGCAGGCCATGTGGTCTCTGTTGCAACTATTCACTCTGCTAATATAGTGAAAATGCAGGCATAGATAATATGTAAATGAATGTGTGTAGCTGTGTTCCAATAAAACTTTATTTGCAAAAACAGGCAGTGGGCCGGTTTTGACTTACAATCTATAGTTTGCTGCCCTTTGTGATATAATATCATGCAGTTGTGAAGCAATCTGGTTTGAATACTACTATTTGTGGAGAGAGAGTGAGAGGCATATTTTTATATATGCATAAAATTTCTCTTAAAAGACACAAGAAAATAACATTAATTCACCCCAAAGAAAAGAATTGGATTGGATGATACTTTTCACCTTTGTACATATTGAATTTTGAACAAAGTCAGTGTATTACCTTTAAAAATGTTAAAATATAAATAATTTTAAAAAAATTAATAAAGGACTAGGCTCAGTAGTGCCTACTTGTAATCCCAGAAGCTTGAGAGACTGAGGCAAGGAGGCTTGCGAGTTCAAAGCCAGCCTCAGCAACTTAGCAAGGCCCTAAGCAACTTAGCAAGAACCTGTCTCAAAATAAAAAATATTAAATGTCTCAAAATAAAAAATAAAAAATATTAAAATAAAATAAAAAATATTAAATATTAAATGTGGTTCAGTGGTTAAGGGCCCATGGGTTCAATTCCTGGTACAAAAAAATAAAAAATAAAAAATAAATAAAGGCAAACTGGGGCTCTTTTGCCACGCTCTCTGTAACATGTGAAAGTATGGAAATGCTAGGTGATTCCCCTTTAGGGCTCTCTGTGAGCACATCGATACAGCCATAGCTTATTTTCCTGTAGAGCCATCAGGAATTATAGCCAGTCATCCACACGCAGAGGTTTCTGGATTACAGATGCTATCAGAGTTCTGCTCTACTGGGGATTGAACCCAGGGCCCCACCCATGCTAGGTAAATGCTCTATCATTGAACTACCTCTGGTCCTTTACAAAAAACTTTTCTTTAAGACAGGATCTTGCTAAGCTGCCCAGACTGGCTTCAAACTAATCCTCAAGTGATTCTGAGCTCAAGTGATCCTCCTGCCTCAGCCTCCCAGGTACCTAGAACTATAGGCATTCTCTGCTATGATCTTTCTATCCTCTTTAAAAGAAGCTCCCCCAGTTGACTAACGTGGCAATATCACATCAGGCCATTCCATAGACTAGAGGCAGAGAAGCAGAACCTCATTTTAATTCAATTGCATACATTCTAGAAAATATCAACTCTTCTGGGTGAAGGCAAGCCAGAAAAGGCAGGGATAGAGCAAATTATGTGACATATTTGCCTTTATAAGGCAAATTATTGTACATGAATATGGATGATGCAGAGATATACTACCCAAGGCTTTGCATTTCCTCACAGGTAAATCCATACTGTGCTGTCCAACGTGGTAGGCACTAGTCACATGTAGCTACTTCAATAAACACTAAATAAAATCAGATAAAACTAAAATTTCAGTTCCTCAGCCAACATTTCAAGAGCTACATAAGCACCTGTGGCCGGTTGCTACCATGTTGGATTACTGCAGAGACTGGACTATTTCCACCATTGTAGGACTTTCTAGTAGATGACCCTGCTGTAAACAATCTCTAATGTCTTTTCCAGTTCTTAGAAATTCACAATTCATTTCAATCTATCTGCATCTCTTCATTCTTAATGGTTTTCCACAATCAGTCATCCTGACTGTTTAAGACATGGTGGACACAGCTCAGGTCAAGTTCCTGACCCCTAATACCTCAAACACCCCTGAGGCAAGTACAGACCTACGGTCAGAGCAATAACACAAGAGTAATTTGTTTGTTCTGGGGCCAGGCATGGAGGTGCATACCTATAATCCCAGTGACTCTGGAGGCTGAGGCAGGAGGATGGCAAATTCCAGGGCGGCCTCAGCAATTTAGTGAGACCTTGTCTCAGTGGGTTCCTGTCCCTGAGGACTACTCAAAGGGGCTGAGTTCTCTCTCAGACATCTCACCACCAGCTTGGGTGGGTCACTGAATAAACTTTTGGCTATCATACATGCCACCCAGTCCCCTGCAGTGAGCAAGGGACAGGAAATGCCAAACCAGTTTTGGGTAAGAGACTAGAAGGGACATCTCCAGGAGGAGGTTAAGGGGGCTTGTGTTGCTGGAAGCAGACTGCAGACCAGGCTCTCTGGCAAGAAGCAAAGTCTTCTCCTTGCCCAGGCTGAGAAACTGGACAAAGAAAAGGGTCTCTGTGCGCCCCTGAGAAGGTGAGCTGTCTGCCTGGCAGAGGAGAGTAACAGGAGGTAGGAGAGGGGTACAGTTTTGGTTCTCTGCTCCAGTTCTGGGGCCTGGTCCTGTGGGTGGGATTCCAGGATGGCCTCTTCTGCCCTCTGAGATTGTCCCGCAACCAGGTGAGGAACATATGTCAGTGGTGAGGGATTTTGCAGGTATAATTCTGGTTCCAAGTCAGTGGATTTTCAGTTGATCAAAAGGGAAAGTATCTGGGTGGGCCTGACTTTGATTTTATGTTCTTTTCCTGACTTTGAAGGAATAAACTGTCTAGCGGGGAGCAGGGGGGTGCTTGTAGGAGTTGAGGGCCTCCTCCTAAACCTGCAAGGAATTGAGTTGTACCAACGACCTGATGATGAGACTACAGTCCCTGTGGATACCTTGATTGAGGCCTATAAGACCCTGCCTGAGCAGAGGACCCTTCCACCACACCCCAACTCCTGACCCACAGAAACTGTGAGATCATAAATGTCTGTTGTTTTAAGCCACTAACTTTGCAGTAGGTTGTTACAAAGTTGTGGAAAATGAACACAATTTGGGAGGAGGCATTCAGACCCATCAATGGGCAAAGAGAAGAGGTGAAGTTCATCCTGTTGAATTCCAAACAGCTTCATTCAGAAACTTTGGAAGCCCTGAGCTTGTCGGGTGGCCTGTTTCCAGGAAGATCACATATTATAAAATAAAAGGTCAGTTGGAAGAAATTCTAGATTCTACTCATCATCACAAAGTGGCACTCACAGGAAAGATAAAAATTGTGTCATTTCTTGAAAGTGTCTTTTTGGCTCCACAGAGCATCATTTTCCTTTTGGTCATAAAGGACCATTGAAATGGCAGTATTCTGTGAAAGGAAACCTTGGCGGGAACAGTGAAGAAACTAGGAGCTCTCTCTTCCTTTGTTCCTTGCCTCCTTCCTTCCTTCCCATTAAATACATTGGTAAAATGGGAATTAAGAAAGCTGCTGCCAGCCAGGCACAGTGGCGCATGCCTGTAATCCCAGCGGTTGGGAGGCTGAGGCAGGAGGATCTCCAGTTCAAAGACAGCCTCAGCAAAAGCATGGTGCTTAGCAACTCAGTGAGACCTGTCTCTAAATAAAACACAAAGTAGGGCTGGGGATGTGGCTTAGTGGTTCCATACCCAAGTTCAATCCCCAGTACCCACCTACCCTTCAAAAATAGCTGGTGTTTATGAGGCTGTCATGAGACTTGATACTGATTCTGTTTCTTTTTTCTCTTGGCAGTTTGAGGATTGAATCCAGGGCCTTGCAATATGCTAGGCAAGTGCTCTATTACTTAGCCACATCCCCAGCCCTGTCATGAGAACTGAATGAACAGAAAAAGGTTTATTGTTCAGAGGTCAAAGGTTTATTCTCACCGTGTTATCAGTTTTATTTCTAAATTTTAGGTCTTTTTAAATTTTTGGTTCTGAGGATTGAACTCAGGGGTGCTTTATTACTGAGCTACATCCCCGGCCCTTTTTATATTTTACTTTGAGACAGGGTCTCACTAAATTTGCCAAGCCTGGCCTCAAACTTGCAATCCTCCTGCCTCATCCTCCTGAGTCGTTGGGATTATAGGCATGTACCACTACACCCAGTTAGGTCTTTTAACAAAGACGGATGGAGTGATTGCCCCAAGCCCACAGGTTCCACTAAAGTTTTAGGAAAGAAGAGTGCTAAGATACCCTAACATGGCCAACATAAGGGCAGAACCTTAGAGTTCTCTTTTTTGTTTGTACCTCCATAAAATGGAAACACCTCAGCTTAAAAGTCTAGGAAACAGATGAATGATAGTGATTTTTCAAGGTGGTCTTCTTTTGGTCACCTGGCTGAAGATCCAGGAACATATTCCACAGTGTAATATTGTGATATAATAAGAAACATATATATTTTCCATATTTAGGCATTGTCCTTGGCTCCTGGGCAGAACTCCTAACATCGTTACAATTTCCTAAGTAATAGGAGCTAGATGGGTACAGTGGTGTACACCTGTAATCCCAGCAACTTGGGAGGTTTGGGCAGGAGGATCCAAGTTCACAGGCCAACCTCAGCAATTTAGCAAAGACCCTGTCACAAAATAAAATATAAAAAAGGCTGAGGATGTAGTTCAGTGGTAAAGTGCCATGGGTTCAATCCCCAGTGCCAAAGACAAGAAAGAAAAGAAAAGAAAGAAGAAAGCCATAGGAGCATTTTTTTTTTGTTTCCAGCACCTGAAATAGGTCCAGATTGATAAAAGTGACAGGGGTGTGTCCTTTCCTAAATTGTTCATAACAAACCCCTTTCAGCTGCACCTGAGTTTCGGTTGAGGAGATGTCTTTGGATTACCCATAAGGATGGGGTGCAGCTTGCTTGGGGAATTCATCCAATTCATCATGTGATGAGGGGGTTGGAACTTTCAGTCCAATTCCTGGCCCCAGGGAGGGGAGAGGGACTGAATCACCAATGGTGATCTAATCAATCATACCTAGGAAATGAGTTCTGCCTAAAACCCTGGAAGGGTGATACTTGAACTTCCAGGTTGGGGAACAAGTGCTGGGAAGGTGACACTCTGGAGCTCTTGATCTCTTTCCCACACACGGTTGGTTATTAGTGTGAGAGGTCCAGACTTGCAATGGTCACCTGCCATATGGGCAGTCTTGTGGGATTGAGCCCTTAACTTGTGAGACCTGATGGTAACTCAAAGGAGATAGCGTCAGAATTGAATTCAATTGTGGGACACCCTGTTGGTATTTGGAGACTGGCTTGGTGACTACACGTTAATAAAAATGACAGGAGGACACTGTTTCGGTTGAAATTCCTACACTAGCCCCCAACAGGCCAGGCTAGAGATCAAAATGGAGTCACTCACGCTAAAGTTCCACCTCGAGAAGCTAAAACTAAGGTGTTTATCTGACCTTCTGAGAAATCATCAGGATTAGAGAGATAGCAGCCAAATTTTCCACACAAAATGGTTTCAATTCACATGATAATGAAGTTTTCTCTGTTTAATCTTTACACAAAATAGGTGCCCAGAGTACCTGATGCTTACCAATCAGTTATTTTTCTATTTCCTATTTTTCTATTGTCTGTCTCCCAGGTACTGTTTCATAAGGAATATAACTTTGAAAGAACCAATCTGCTTTTTGTTTTTATTTCTACTTTCTTCAACCCTTTTCTGCCTATAAAACCAACCTCCTCTGCTCACCACACTATTCTATTTTATAAAATGATGTGTTTATTGAGTCTGGAACTGAAAATAAAGGCAATTAGGATCATTAAGCTAAGTTGTAATTTTGTCCTTTGACAGGAGGAGCATCAGGAGCATGTGAGAGCCTAGGGGAAAAATTTTAAACTGGGGGTGGTGGCACACACCTGTGATCCCAGCCACTTGGGAGGCTGAGGTAGGAGAATCATAAATTGGAGGCCAGCCTCTGCAACTTAGCAAGACCCTCATCTCAAAGTAACAAATAAGAAGGGCTGGGGATATAGCCCAGTGGTAGAGCACTTGCTTAGCATGTGAGAGCTTCTTGGTTTAATCTTCAGTACTGCAAAAGAAAAATAAAGTTTTTTTTTCTTTTTTCACATGGCTAAACAGGAGGTCCAGAGGGTAGTAGCATACTGTCTCAAGTTCCTGAGCATCCCTAAATACCTGGAGTTAGGCAATCATAGCAAATACACAAGAAACAGCCAGACTTTAAGGGACATTCATCCTCTGGACCAACCTGCTTCTCTAACCCCTGAACCATGTGACTCAGAATCCTGGACGCCCGAGGCTAACATCCAGAACACACTAGTTGAAGGGGATGTGGTAACTGTACTGACCCTGGCCAGAACTGCTTTCTAAGCCTTTAAAAATTAAAAACCATAAAAAAGTTGGCAGATAAGTTGTAGCAGGTGCTGATGGCACTTGCCTTCATCCCTCAGGCCCTCAAGATGTGGCGCTTTCTGGCTTCCCACCGCTAGATCCTGCCTCTCTGCCTGAGAGCTTTCCCTAAAGCCTTGGAAAGGTCAGTCTCTTAGCAGATGGGGAAGGGTGACAGGAGAGGGTATTAATACCCCAGCTCCTCTGTCTTTCCCCTCCTGTAGTCTATACCCTTTCCCAGAACTCCCCTGGGTTTATGCTCCAGTCTCCAGGGGTGGCTGCTTTCACAATACACTCTTTGTTGTCATCTTCTCTGCTTCTTCTCTACTGGATATTTTGTTGGCTCACCCCGCCCGGGCCTCCCCGCTCACTATCTTCCAAATAAACCACTTCCACTCCAATATTTGTCTGAAGATCTGCTTCTGGGGGAACCTAAACTAAGACATGAATTAATCATGTTAATTAATTTTCAGCCTCCTTGGGCTGAAAGGTAATTAAATGCATGTTTGCATTCTCTTTACAAAAGCTTTTGAAGGCAGCGTGTGCGCTAAGCCATTTCACATTTATGCTCTGCTGCCAAGGAACAGACAAGAGACGCTCAGGATGGGCAAATGTCAGCCCCCGAGGGCAGAACGGCAACTGACAAAACTATTTATTGGAGGAATTCTGGCTGTCAGTTCTGATCTTTGTTGATGATCAGAGGAATTCACTCATTCTGCAAATATTTTCTGAGCTCTGCCTCTCTGCAAGAGGCCCAGTACTGGCCAAAGGAAAACAAGAACTGCCTGTTTTCTCTGAGATGTAGCTTTCAGATTACTCTATTAAAAAAACACTAATGAATCTGTTCAGAATTAATGTTTGAGTTACTGTTGGACTGGTAATGATTCTCAGAGAGGTGAGGCGTGAATAATAATGATCAGGTTTTTTTCTTTTTTCACACTAGGCAGGATTTAAGGATTTCCTTCTTCCCTCCCTCTCCCCTTCCTTCCTTCCTTCCTTCCTTCCTTCCTTCCTTCCTTCCTTCCTTCCTTCCTTCCTCCCTCCCTTCCTTCCTTCCTTCCTTCCTTCCTCCCTTCCCTTCCCTTCCTTCCTCCTTCCCTTCCTCCTTCCCTTCCTCAGATAAGGCATTGAACCCAGGGCACTTGACCACTGAGCCAACCCCCCTGCCCTTTTTCTTTTTTCTTTTGAGAATAGTCTTGCTAAGTTGCTGAGGCCGGCCTCAAACTTGTGATCCTCCTGCCTCAGCCTCCCAAGTCGCTGGGATTATAGGTGTGCACTGCTACTTCTGGCTAGCAGGATTTATTTTTGGTAATTATAATAGCTCTGCCTTTTGCCAAAGAAATGGCCATTACAGTATAATGTACACCCCAGCAATGCTGGGACAGAAGTAGTTACAAACCACTAGGGCACTGGGATTTAGCTTTGGGAACAGAGCAAGGAAAGAAACCATGCAGACCAATGAAGAGAAAGCTGGGTTGAAGAGCCAGGGGGGTTGAATTTGGTGATACCATCCAGCTGTGTCACGTTGGAAAGTCAACTGTGCTCTCTGGGTCTCAAGTTTCCTTACCGCTAAAATGCAGGGATGGGATTACATCTCCAGGGTTGGTAGTTGTACACAGTCACACGTTTCTTTAAAAAAGAGGCAAAACTAAATCTATGGTTTGGCCTCACTTCACCTCCTTGGTCTCCACCTGCTACCAGTTTGGGCGGAGGTGTGGTGGGGGGTCATTTTTTGGAGTTGCTGGGTACCATTTGCCACAGAAAGTGTTGGTGGTGATCTGGCTCAAGGAATTGATGAATAGAAGGAAAAGTTATCAAAAAAAGGCTAAGAGGTGGAGAAATGGGGATTATAAAGATATTTTCTTGGACTAGTGAAAATTTGGGGAATCCAAAATTGGGAAAGACTGCTGCTGGTTCCTGTTGGTCCCTGGGGGTCAGGGGGACGGAGGGGTGTGGCAGAAGAAAGCAACAGAAGAAGAAAGCAACAGAGCAGGCTTTCCTGTTTTCCTTGGGTAGCTTTTATAACCATCACTGATTCTCAAGCCTGGCTGCATGTTAGAATCATCCAAGGAGCTTGACAAAAATCACAAAGTCCCTCCACTCTTTCTGATTTAATTGGTCTGGAATGGAGCCTGAGCATTGGCATTTTGGAAAATGCTCTGTATTCAGCTGTGCAACCAGGATTGAGAATCTCTGAGTGAAAACTCAGAGCACCGAAGTGGCCCTCTGGCCTTTACTCAAACAGCTACCTTCTCCCCTATCTTTGCCTTCTCCTTCCTCTTCCGCTCTCTGCATCCTATGCCTCAAAATTCCAACACCAAGAATGGGTGGGAGACAGAAGGGAAGGACAAAACCTCTGCCTTCTATTTTTGTGGTTAATTCCTTTGTTGTTCATGAAGCTTCAATAGAAGTTGCTTCCCCCCTCTCCCGTGCCTTGAGTATAAATAATCCTTACTGCTTAAGAAAAACTTGAGAAATACTCAAAAACAAGAAAGAAAAATACCTCCAAGGGTCAGAATAATACATTACGCCAAGAAAAACACTGCTAATACCATTAATATGCCTTTCTTTCTTTTTCTTCTCTCTTTTGTGATGCTGTGGACCGAACCTAGGAGCACTCTAACACGGAGTGACATCTTTATCCCTTTTTATTTTATTTTTTAAATTTTGAGACAGGTTCCTGTTAAGTTGCCCAAGGCTAGCCTCCAAATTGAGATCCTCTTACCTCAGCCTCCCAAGTTGCTGGGATTCAGATATGTGCCACCACACCAAGCATCATTAACCTATTAGTTCTCTTTTCTTTCTTTCTTTCTTTCTTTCTTTCTTTCTTTCTTTCTTTCTTTCTTTCTTTCTTTCTTTCTTTCTTTCTTTTCTTTTTTTTTTTTTGGTACTGGAGATTGAACTCAGGGGCACTCGACCACTGAGCCACATCCCCAGCCCTATTTTGTATTTTATTTAGAGACAGGGTCTCACTGAGTTGCTCAGCATCGCTGTTGCTGAAGCTGGCTTTGAACTCGTGATCCTCCTGCCTCAGCCTCCAGAGCCACTGGGATTACAAGCATGCACCTCTGCACCCAGCAGTCTTCTTTTCTTTTCCTTCCTTCCTTCCTTCCTTCCTCTCTCTCTTTCTTTCTTTCTTTCTTTTCCAGGGCCTTGCACATGCTCAACCACTGAGACATACCCCCAGCCCTCTTAATTTTTCTTGATGCCTAGTTTCCTTGCTTGAATGCTTTACCCTACTGCACATACCAGGAATTGACAAATTGCTGTCTGAAGACCAAACATGGCTCATCTCCCGTTTTTGTAAATAAAGTTTTATTGGAACACAGTCTTGCTTGTTTCCTCCCTTGGTCTCTGGTGGCTTTCATGCTACCGCAGTGGAGCTGAGCAGTTCCAACAGAGACCATTCAACCTCTGAAGTCCGAAATATTTACTATTTTGTCTTTTAAAAAAAGCTTCTTGGCCCCTAGAATATACCTGCAATGGCTTTTTCCCGTTTCATCTTTTATCATGAGCATTTTCCCATGTTCTTGTAAATACTTTGTAAATATCATTTCTAATAACTGCTTTATATTTCATTGTACACAGCATAGTTAGTTTGTGGCTTAGCCTCTCTCCTATTATTAAACATGTATATACTTTGGTTCCCATTTTTTTTCACTTTTATAATGCTTCAGTGAGTGTATTTGGGCATTAACTATTTGTATGTTCTTTTTTTATTGCAGTGCTGGGGATTGAACCCAGGGCCTTGCGCATGCTAGGCGTGTGCTCTACCAATGAGCTACACCCAGCCCTTATATTTTTTAGGATTTTTTGTTTTAGGACATAGATTTTTCAGCTAGTAGATATGAGACATTTTAATGCTTTTGATACATATTACCAAATCCCTTATTCAGGGTGTTATACTGGTTTGTGCTCTTCAATAATCCAGGAGAGAGTTTACTTTTCTGTGTATTTGCCAGGATTGTCATTTTAAACATTTTCTGTTTTTAAATAGGTCCACAAAAAATTATTATTGTTCACATGCTTATAATTCTAGAGACTCCAGAGGCTGAGGCAGGAGGATTGCAAGGAGGGCTAGCCGAGGCAACTTAGGGAGACCCTGTCTCAAAATTTAAAAATATAAATGAAGAGAGCTGTAGAGTGTAGCTCAGTGGTCAAGTGCCCCTGGGTTCAATCCCTAATACTGAAAAAAAAGTTAATATTTTAATTTGTATTTTTTCCATGTTAAATGAGATTGAGCTTGCTGCTAAATAGTTGCATTTCTTTTTCTGCAAACTGACGACTTTCGTATTTGCTTGGGCTCCTTCCGTGACAGGCTAAATGGAGGATGCTGGTCCTGCCTCTTACCTTAGCTTGGAGCAGGGCTCCTGCCTCTGCCCGATTCTTTTCCACATCTCTCTCCCACTGAATCCTGATTGTCTCAAGGATGTCATCCAGACCAGTGCCCATGGGAACATTCATTTGTTCCAGCTCAGACCCTGCCAGCTGTTTGTATAGCACCTTTACATCCTGAAAACGACAATAAATATCTTAGGTAAGTTCCAGGAGAAAAAGCAAAGACATGGAATTCTAGCCAGCAGAGAGCCAGCTCTGTGGGCAGAACATTTGTTTCTGATTCTGCTACTGCCAAACATGGGCTTTACAGACTGGCAAAGGCCCTGCTCCCCATCTTGGCATAGGAACTGTGTTCTCTTCCCTAGGGTGCATTTCTTAGGTAGATCTCCACAAGTCCAGGCCCAAAGCAACAATCAAAATAAATAACTAAATAAAAACAAAAAGTAGGCAACAATACTTAAGCATAAAGTCAGGCTGGGCTAAAAGACATTTAAGGATAACTTTGGCATCTCTAAAGGGTTACTGTTAGAGTATGGTCTGAAATGATTAAGAGAGCAGGAGGAAGTGGGCTTATAGTGGCTGGTTAGCTTAAGGTTGGACACAAAGAGGAACTTCCCCATGTGAGTGTTGTTAAGTGGGTTTTGATTCTTTCAACTGGAAGCACTTTAGAAGGTGGATCAGACCGTGATGTCTGTGAGGTGGTTCAGAATCAGTGCAGTGCTGAGGTGAACTGGACCAAGTAACTAGAGGAGGGGTCCTTCAGTCTTGTCCCTCAAAGATCTGACCTAATTTTATTGATGAGTGTGTGTGAACCACAGTTTAGGTCTTAGCTCAGAGTTAATTTTGTTGGTCCTAGACAGTATTGAAAAAGTATCTGGAATAGAATGCTTTGGGGAAGAAGATAACGCCCTTCAGTCAAAACAGGTTCCATCTCTCTCTTGCCTTGGCTTAGACCAGCTGCTTTCCCCATTCATGCATCATCCTGGTTCCTGAAGCTATCTGAGTTTGACTTCCAGGGCAACCTGACCCACTTCCAGGATTTCAAAGTATTTCACTGGCATTTTCCCAGCAGACCTGGGCAGGCAACATAGAGAGGCCAAGAGGTGCTCTGAGGGCTACAGCCAGGCCAGTGCCTTGTCCCCGTGGTCAACCCTGCCACCCCGGCACCACCCACCTCTTCGTAGTTCCTTGACAGAAAGCCGAGTTCTTCTTTCAGACTTTCTATTTGACTCTCCAGATCCATCTTTGCCAAACTAGCTTCATCAATGACTTTATACAGAGAGCTAATTTCTTCTTCTGCTGCCTTGCGAAATGGCTGCTCATTTTCATATCTGCAGATATAGGAACTTAATCAGCATAACTGGGTGACACAAAAGAAAAAAAATCAGATTATAGATACTACTGGGAGGCCAATTATGTGATAGACAATGAATGTTAAAAAAGTTAGTGTTCCAATAACTTTGAGAGCACTGTTGGTTGTCATGGGTCAATTTCTTTTCTTTTCTTTTTTTTTATATACATAGTTGTGGATAAACCTTTATTTTAATTTATTTATTATATATGGTGCTGAGAATCGAACCCAGTGCCTCACACATGCTAGGCAAGCACTCTACCACTGAGCCACAACCCCAGCCCACGGGTCAATTTCTTAACACGAAAGTGACTGCAGCTAACTTCTGTTAAGCTGGCTTCATGGGCTGCCACCCTCCTGGGCCATTTGGAGCTCAGCTGTCTTGGGAAGGCTTCTCCAGAAGTTCAGATCCAGAATCGTCATCACTGACCTGCACCGTCCTCTTTCTCACCTGAGGACCATTTAACAAACATCACTGAGGTCTTGCTAAGGACCAGAGTAGGGGATCCCGAATGGGGACTGTGCTGAAATTCCAGACCACGGCTGCAAACCCAAATGCCTGCAGGGGCCATACGGGGAATACGGATGAGGGACCTCCAGGGAGAGGTGGGGATGGAAGCATACTGCAGAACTCATGTGTAACCTAAAGGGGGCGCTGCTGCCCAGTCTCTCTCCACTGTGGGGGAAGGGGCTTGGGGCATCCATCCAGTTCTCTTCAAGAGAAGCAGAGAGCTTGGATTTATATGTGAAACATCCAGAGTTTTATACATCTACAATGTATAAATAACATACACGTGCACACACACACATACCTAAACTGCCTACTCTGTGTTGTTTTAATCCTAGTTCATGAAATCTCTGGTTTGCAACAGGGCCTTCTTTCTAGAAACTACCCTACATCTTTGCCAATATCTCCTGGTAAGCTCCTGTCCTTCCTTGGCTATCCTGTGCAATCAAATTCCACATCTGACCTCCATCCATTCACAGAAGGGAGAAGTCTCCCATTGCTCGTCCAGGAAGCCTCTTAGGGTCTTAGAATGACAAGAGACTTTAGAACTCAACAGACAAAGCCCTGCTGAGTGACAATCCCTCGATGTCATTCTTGATAGGCCATCACTGTAGCCTCTGTTTGCGTATTTCCAGGGTAGGTCAACTGGTCACCTTTCAAGGTCACCTTTCCATCTTTGGATTACTTCCTTCAAGAGTTTAAATCTCCATTCCTGTAAAACTCTTGAGTTTTAATATCTGGAACACCCAAAGTCAACCTAATCTTTCCACTGGCAGTCCTACAAATATTTAGTGTCTCCCCCCCGCCCCCCCGCAAGCTTTTTCTTTTTCAGGTTAAACACTTTCAGTTCCTTCCTGCATTCCACAAGTAAATGGTTTCCACATGATCATCAAGGGCAAGGATTTATGGCCGTCCTGTCTTTGCCTTCCCTGCACCCTGCTTCAGGCTTAAGATATATTTGTGGACTAATTAGAAATGCTTCTATTGGTCTATCTTAAAATACGATACAGAGAACTGAACTCAGAACTCCAGATGTTGCTGGGTGAACTCAGATTCCTGTGATGCTAACTGCTCATTTGTTTGACTCTTTTCACGATGAATTCTTTCCATCGTGGTCCCCAAGATGGGTTTTGTGGATTTTTGTTTGTTAGTACATTTGCTTATTTGATGACCAGCTGTGTTTTCTGCTGACTCATTTTGAACCTCCTGTCAACCTGAACCCCTGAGCATTTTCACCAGAGCTCCTCAAAGCCTGATTTCCCCAAACCCCAAAGTAGAAGTTGATATCTATTCTAATACCAATTCTGTCATCCTAGTCTTTACGGTCTCTCCTGGATTTGTATGACCTGCCAGTTAGCCAAACCTTGGACCACGTACCGTGAAGTTAAAAATAGTCAAATGGGACTGGGGATGTAGATCAGTGGTAGAACACATGCTTTGCATGCACCAAGTCCTTGCTGGATCCCCAGCATGAAAAACCTAACCAACCAACCAACCAAACAACCAAACAAACAAAAAGTCAAATGAAGGGATCAAGGCTTCTCTCCAACTTAGACCTGCACCTTGAATCAGCTCTGAAGGGATGGCTTCTGAAGCATTCTTCTGTATCCCTTATGTAGGATTAGATTTTCTACCCAAATGTATTCTTCGGGAAGGAATAGATTTTCACTGACATTTTGTAATTTTTTTCTCTTTTTGGTGCTAGGGATTGAACTTAGGGTCTTGTGACTGTTAATTTAGCCCTTTGGGAAACAAATCCTGTCCCTTCAGTTGAAGTGTAAACCCACTCATATCAATCAGGATTGGTTTGTGTTGGCCCAAGCTAAAAGCACGTGGACCCCGTGTGCCTCTGGAGTTCTGCTTGGTCACTTTTCCAGGGAGTCTGGTCCCTTCCAGCACATTCTCCCTTCAGCTTGATGGGAGCTCTTAGGTCCCATACAGACCTTTTCTTTTCTTTTTTTAAATTCTTCTAAGGATTTGAACACTCTGCAACACACCTAAGGCTGCTGTAAGATTTTAGCTTTCTCGAAGCATTTGAAAAAATACAGCACCTCTTCATGTTCAAAACACTAGAAAAAACTAGGAATGGTAGTTTTAGGAATAGCTCAATATTGTAAAAGCTATCTATGCTAAACCAAAGACCAACATCATCCTAAATGGAGAAAAATTGGAAGCTTTCCCTCTAAAAACAGGAACAAGACAGGGATGGCCTCTTTCACCACTGCTATTCAACATAGTCCTTGAAACTCTAGCCAGAGCAGTTAGATGAAAGAAATCAAAGGGATACAAATAGGAAAAGAACTCAAAGTATCATTTATTTGCCAACGACATGCTATTATACTTAGAGGATCCCAAAAATTTCACCTGAAAACTTCTAGAATTAATAAATGTATTTAGCAAAGTAGCAGGATATAAAATCAATACCCACAAATCAAATGCATTTCTATATATCAGAGATGAATCGTCTGAAAGGGAAATTAGGAAAACTACCCCGTTCACAACAGCCTCAAAAAAAAAAAAAAAAAACAACAACAACAACAACAACAACTTGGGAATCAATTTAACAAAAGAGAAGGAAGACCTCTACAGTGAAAACTACAGGACACTAAAGAAAGAAATTGAAGAAAATCTTAGAAGATGGAAAGATCTCCCATGCTCTTGGATAGGCAGAATCAATATTGTCAAAATGGCCATACTACCCAAAGCTATACAGATTCAATGTGATTTCAATTAAAATCCCAACATCATTCCTTAGAAATAGAAACAGCAATCATGAAATTCATTTGGAAAAATAAGAGACCCAGAATAGCCAAAGCAATCCTCAGCAAGAAGAGTGAAGCAGAAGGTATCACAATACCAGACCTTAAACTATACCACAGACCAATAGTAACAAAAACAGCATGGTATTGGCACCAAAATAGACATGTAGACCTGTGGTACAGAATAGAAGACACAGTGACAAACCCACATAAATACAGTTATCTCATACTAGACGAAGGTGCCAAAAGCATATGTTGGAGAAAAAATAGCCTCTTCAACAAATGGTGCTGGGAAAATCAGAAATCCATATGCAGCAAAATGAAACTAAAACCCTATCTCTCACCATGCACAAAACGCAACTCAAAGTAGATCAAGGACCTGGGAATCAGACCAGAGACCCTGCGTCTAATAGAGGAAAAAGTAGGTCCAAACCTTCATCACGTCGGATTAGGCCCTGACTTCCTTAACAAGACTCCTAAAGAGAAGAAATAAAATCAAGAATCAATAAATGGGATGGATTCAAACTAAAAAGTTGCTTCTCAGCAAAAGAAACAATCGATGAGGTGAGGAGAGAGCCTACATTTTGGGAGCAAATTTTTGCCACACACACATCAGGTAGAGCATCAATCTCCAGGATATGTAAAGAATTCAAAAAACACCAAAAAATCAAACAACCCAATCAATAAATAGGCTAAGGAGCTGAACAGACACTTCTCAGAAGAAGGTATACAATTGATCAACAAATATATGAAAAAATGTTCAACATCTCTACCAATTAGAGAAATGCAAATCAAAACTACTCCAAGATTTCATCTCATAGTCAGAATGGCAATTATCAAGAATACAAGCAACAATAAGAGTTGGCGGGGATGTGGAGAAAAAGGTACATTCATACATTGCTGGTGGGACTGCAAATTGGTGCACTCAATCTGGAAAGCAGTATGGAAATTCCTTAGAAAACTTGGAATGGAACCACCATTTGACCCAGCTATCCCACTCCTTGGTCTATACCCAAAGGACTTAAAAACAGCATACTACAGTGATGCAGCCACTTCAATGTTTATAGCAGCCCAATTCATAATAGCTAAACTGTGGGACCAACCTAGATGCGCTTCAATAGATGAATGGATAAAGAAACTGTGGTATATATACACAACAGAATATTACTCAGCATTAAAAGAGAATAAGATTATGACATTTGCAGGTAAATGGATGCAGTTGGAGAACATCATGCTAAATGAAGTAAGTCAATCCCAAGAAACCAAAGGCTAAATGTTCTCTCTGATAAATGGATGCTGATCCATAATGGGGGAAGGGCATGGGAAGAATGGAGAAACTTTGGTCAAATGGGAGGGAGTACAGAGGAGGGGACGTAGGGGCAGGAAAGATGGTGGAATGAGATGGACATCATTGTCTTAGGTACATGTATGACCGCACATATGATGTGACTCTATATTGTGTTCAGCCAGAGGAATGAAAAGTTGTGCTCCATTTGTGTACAATGAATCAAAATGCATTCTGCTGTCATGTATACCTAATTAGAAAAAATAAATTTAAAAAAGAATAATCGCAAGGAGATCAAAGAACATTTTGTTTTGTTACTGGGGATTGAACCCAGGGGCACTCTACCTCTAAGCTACATCCCCAGCCCTTTTTATTTTATTTTTGAGACAGGGTCTAAGTTACTGAGGTTGGCCTTGAATTTGCAGTTCTCCTGCCGCAGCCTCTCGAGTCTCTGGATTTATAGGTGCATACTGCACCTGGCACAGAGAACATTTTGAAAACCTTTGAGTGGGTAAAATAATGAGTGAGAAATAGACAACTACGAGTAAGCTTTCCTCACTTTCATGGTGTCTCTTTACACAAAAATTTTAAAGTTTCACATTGTTAAATCTGTGGCTTTTGAATTTTTGTGTCATGCTACCTGAATATTATCGAAATATTTCCCTGTTTAAAAAAAAAAAAAGATCTTAGCTTTCTCTTGCTCCACTCTTTCCCTTTCCCCTCCCCCCTGCAGTCTTCCATGAGCATCTCTGAGCTCCTGAGGCCCAGGACCCTCAGGTCTTGCCCTGCTGGTCACTCTGGCCATCCCGTGCAGCCACACCCCATCACTTCTGCTGGGCTCCTCCTCCACCACTCAGCACCAAATTCATAATCTATCCTTGCAATGTAGACAAGCTTTCCCTCCTCGATTTCCAGAACCTGGAATTCAGCTTTGCTTCGTCTTTTCAGACTGGGTGTGTAGATAACTGTCAGATGCTGCTGATTCTTTCTTAGACTTGTCGCTCAGGTCAGCCCATGGCTACAACCCTGGGCGGGCCCTCATCACCTCATGCAGTGGCCTCCGAGTTGCCTCCCCTAAGTGCAGCCCCAGAGTGACCATCATTAACCACACAGGCTCCCTCCTCTGACCAGAGGACTTCAGCATCCTTAATAATCTGATCCACCTTATTTCTCAACAACTCTCAGTCCTGGCCCTGTCCCTTCCTGCCTGCTGGCCTTGCCCCTCTGACATATCTCTCCTGTCTATTAATACAGAGACCCCGTTAGAGCTAAATCTTGTCTCCATGAGTCACTTCTCAGATCTTTTCTTTCTATGGGTCTCTCTGCTCTCAGGTCATTTGCATGATATTTGGTAGAGCTGACAAGGTCTCCTAGGATTTGGCCTCTCCCTGGGTTCCCAGCCTCATCTCTGTCCCCACCTCAATCTCTCCATGTGCACAGGCTACTTTACACCCCTCTGACACTCCCTGCTGTACCTCTGTCCTTACACATGTGCCTCCTCTGTGACTAGGTCAACTCCTACCTGAGCTTAAGGAGCCAAACTGGGTATCACCTGGTGGAGCTCAATGACCTCCCTCACCTGTGCTCATCCATCCTATAGGGTCATTATCCGTATGGCGACTTTGCCATTGACCATGAGCATGTCCCATTCATCTCATTCCCAGCAGTGGCCTGGGGCCTGGCACAAAGCTGGCATTCAAATATTTGTTGAATTCACTTATTGATTGATTGAACAAATATCTGTGGAGCATTTATCTTGTGCCTGGCACTGTTATCGCGAGACATGAAATAGACCAAGCACCTGCGTTTGATGTGTTACTTGCTAACTGTGGAGTGGATGAAGTATGTGTGGATAAGTAAGTGCATCAGTGGATGAATGAGTGAAAGAAATTACAGTCAGGTCCTCCCTTAATTTCATACTTTATCATGCTCCATTTTAAGTGTATTTATTTTTTTTATGTTACTGGGGGTGGATCCCCGGGGCACTTTACCACTGAAGTAGATCCCCAGTCCGTTTAATTAATTAATTAATTAAATTTTATTTATTTATAAATTTATTTATTAAGATATTTTTGTTGTAGATGGACACAATGTCTTTATTTTATTGCTTTGTATGTGGTGCTGAGGATCGAACCCAGGGCCTCACGCATGCGAGGTAAGTGCTCTACCGCTGAGCTACAATCCCAGCCCTATTTATTTTTATTTTGAGACCAAGTCCTGCTAAGTAACAGAGCCTGGCCTCAACCCTGTGATCCTCCTGCCTCAGTGTCCCACATTGCTGGGATTACAGGTGTTTGCTACCATACCTGCTATTTAAAATTTACTGCACATGGCTTTATTTCCACCGGAGTCTCTCTTGGCATAGCTGTCAGAGGCTAGGGTGCTGCCTTCACTCCATGGTACAGTGAATGGAACTATCACTGTGGGTGACCGAGTCACACTGTTTGGCTGAGAGTCTCCTTGACCCCAGGGTGACTCCTAATGGAGGAATTTCTCCATTCTCCTAATGGAGAAACTTAGTCTCTCGAGTTTACCCTAAGATATCCTTACCCTTAGATAAGATGGTAATGGGATCAGGCTCTTCTGTGGAGACTGAACCAAACCATATCTTTCCTCTTTGGTCTTTAGCAATTTAGGGAAACATTTCCTTGAAATAGTCCCATTACCTATCCAGGAACCCAGCTCCCAGGATGCCCTTCCCTCAAGGTCTTCCTCAGTTTGCTTCTCCATTAGACCAGTGTTTCCCAGACTTCACTCAGCTTTATGATTTTGCTCTAAATGCATATCCCCCTGTATCACTATTTACTTTCTATTTTTTCTTAAATGTATCTACTTAAAAAGTACAAATTGCTGGGCACAGTGGTGCTTGCCTGGAATTCCAGTGGCTCAGGAGGCTGAGGCAGGAGAATCGCAAGTTCAAAGCCAGCCTCAGACACCTAGCGAGGCCCTGAGAAACTCAGTGAGACCCTGTCTCAAAGTAAAACACAAAAAAAGCCTGGGATGTGGCTCAATGGTTAATTGCCCCTAGGCTCAATCCCTGGTAAAACCCCCCCACCCCAAGTAAATCTTAAAGTTTAAAATCTTTTTATATAAAATAAACTTTTAAGTTTCTACTCTAAATGGTGCCGCTATAGTGGGAAAATAACCTCATGGGTCATAAATAGAAGGTAACTATAAAAATAAATACATTAACTGTTAAAATAAAATGTGTGTCCTTATACTTACTTAAAAGTGTTAGACTTTACAGCAGTTGGTTCTCAGGCCTGGGTGCCCAGTAAAGTCACCTGTGAGTTTTAAAAATCTGGAAGCCCAGGCCCCACTGCCAGAGGTTTTGATTTAATTAATCTCTGGGGTTTGTGCACTGTCATTTTTAAGTGTCCAGGTAATTCCAAAATGCATCCCGGGCTGTAAGCCATTACTCTAAATGGGTGGTTATCAAGGTGTAGTCTGAGGACAGGCAGAACGAGCACACCTGGGAACATATTAGAAATGTAAATGTCAGGTGTAGCTCCAGACCTATGGAATCAGAAACTCAGGGTGGGGCCCAGCAATCTGTTTTGTGTAAGGTCCCTGAGTGATTAGGATGCACACTAGAGTTTGAGAACCCTGCTCTAAACCAGGTGACGCTAGGCCAAATCTTCTAGGCCTTGGGGCCTAGCATTTATGGATCTGGATTCTCCTGGGCCTCTGTTATACCACCTCAGCCTCCCATGAGGATGGAAGCAAATGTTGCAGAACCCAAGACAGTGCTGTCTGTGTAGCTCAGGACTCTGGGGATGTGGAGGAGACGTCCTCTCTGTGGTAGAGCCTTACCTCTCTTTAAAGTCATCAGCACCCGCCTGGATAGTCTCGGTCTGCAGCATGAGCCTGGCGTTTTCCAGGACAGCCTCACCCACCTGCAATGACACACATCAAAGAAGCCGAGGTTGCTGACCACCGCGACCTGCGTGGGACACAGAGGCACAAACACCAGGTGCTTTTAATTGAAAGCACCTTTCACCAGGCAAGTGTTTTTAGAATTCATTGCCCTCTCAGAAAAAGGGGGAGGAGGAAGAGATTAGAAGGCCCAATGTCTGGATGTCTCTTAGAAGTTTTTAGAGTTTGAGTTTTGGAATAAGATGATTCAAAGGCAGACTTGCCCACAGCCCCTGTCATTCTGGAGCTCTGACTCTCCAGGAAAGAGTTCTGACTCTTTAAATGCAGTGTCATTGGCTTTGCTTAGCAGGTCTTAACATTATCTGGTCATAGATGCCTCTGAAGCAAGTCTAGATGAAATCTCTAGACCAATGCAGCCCAGCAAGACTTCCTGCAGTGACCGGAAAGTTACAGATCAGCACGGAACAACATGGTGTCCACATGAGGCTACTAGACACTCAAGATGTAGCAAGTGGGGGCTGAGGGACTGAAAACTTGATTTTATTTAACTGTATTTAATTTAAATTTAAATAGCCACATGCAGAGAGTGGCTATCACATAGTGTGGCTCTAGAATTTCATTCATCCTCAGGGGTTTCATGGATTCTTGAAGAGTAGTTTTCAAATTTGGTTCCCCACAGGTGGGGATTAGTGGGGGTTCATTTCTCAATCTGAAATATATATATACACACACATATATACACACATATGTTTGCACATATATATGTACGTATATACATATCTGCGCACATACATATGTGTATGTGTGTATATATGTATAGCAAGTTCTTTAAAAATCTTTTATTTTTAATTGACAAATAATTTCATATATTTATGGGATGCCATCTAACTTTTAAAAATATTTATTTTGCATAGTAGAATGATTAAATCAAACTAATTAACATGCTCAACATCAACAATTATCAGGGAAATGCAAATGAAAACCACGAGAAGATATCACATTGCACCAGTTAGGATGTCTGTTACCAAAAAGACGAAAGATCACAAGTGCTGGCGAGGACGTGGAGGGAAGGGACCCCTGCTGGCAGGGATGTGAATTAGTGCAGCCACTGTGGGAGATGGCATGCAGGTGCCTCAGAATCTTGCTACCACATGATTCGGCAATTCCACTACTAGTTTATATCTCGAGTTGCAAGTTCTTTACTGACTAGAAGGACTCCACACACCAGAGATGAAAGACAGGAATAAGATCAGACATAAATGGGAGAGACCCTGGTTTGTCTCTTCCCTGGGGTGCCCCAGGGCCAGGCCAGAACAGAGAAAAGATTAGCTTTGCTAGTGAGAAATTTAGTGAAATGAAACAAAATAAGATGACCATACTGAAATAAGAGAGGTGCATAATCATTGCTACCTCCCCAGATGGCACTTGCCTCTGCCCCTGGGCTCCTCAGCTTTGCCCCACTATAGCCATTATCCCAGTCTTTCAAGATGACGTTTTACAGATGACTATTTGAGGCTGTATCATTTTCAGTGATGCTCCTGGAAAATGTTCCACTCAAGCACTGGACCTGGGGTCACAGCCAGTGTCCAGGTTGTGGGCTCAAAAATCACCTTTATAGAGAAGGTTGCTTCAAAAGTGGTTCAGACAAGTGGCCATGCAGGGGTAGGTGCAGACAGATGCAGAGTTTTAGCTGGTACAACTTAGGAGAACCCCTTTAAGAAAGAGAATTTTAGCCAACCGAGGGTGTTCATAACTCCAGTGGCTCGGGGGGTTAGTTAGGAGGATCGCAAGTTCAAAGCCAGCCACAGCAAATTAGTGAGGCCCTAGGCAACGTAGTGAGACCCTGTCTCAAAATGAAAAATAAAAAGGGCTGGGGATACAGCTCAGTGGCTAAGCACCCCTGAGTTCAGTTTCTGGTACAAAAAAAAAATTAAAAGGATTCCAGCAAGTCACAGGACCTAGCAGGGAATGTGTGCAGGCGAGGGACCCAAAGCTCTAAATTCTCCACTTTGGTACAGCTTAGTTTTGTTTGTTTATTCGTTTTGACTTTTTGAACTTGGGACCCAGGCAGTGGACAGAAAAAAAAAAAGAAAGAAAGAAACAAACAAAAAACACCCAAAACAAAGCCTGGGAGTGTGTGTGGGATTAAGTTCTGGAAAAGCAGAAGAATGACTGGAAACCTAATCACCCCAGAGTCCTGCTGTGCAGAACATGGATGGCATTTTTGAACTTGTGTTCCCACAAAGCTTTGGCTTCGCTTTGTCCTGTATGCAATGAGTGGCTAACATATCCCCAGTTTTTTTGCAAACTGTTTATAAGGAAGAGGAGACCTGGGGCAGGTGAAGGGACTGGGTAGGAGTCTCAGAGGGCTTGAAGGTGAGGACAGGCAAGCCCTGCTTCTCAGTGTCCTTGCTCCTCTGTGACCTCTGAGTGCCTTCTGGGGATAATTTGGATGCTGCCTACAGATAGGGCGGCTCTGTCCAAATGTCTGTCCTCCGAGGCTTGTACAGCTGGGGAAGCTGGAGGCCTTCCTCTTTTGCTGTTGTTTAATAACAACCAGAGGTTTATTCCACCCTCAAGCAGAGCCTAAGTATAGCCCCTGACTTGACAAAGTACAGCTTGCTGGCCCTGCTTACCCATCCCCTTCCCAGGCGGGGATCCTAAAATAAACCCACAGCCTCCACTCTCCAGCCATAGGGAGCCCTGTGCTGTTCTCTTGGAGTCGCCTGACTTAGTGAGGCAACCCCTTCTCTGGAGTTAGTTGTTCCTTTGCCTTCCCAGCTGGAGAAAAGACCAGTCAGGGGGCATGAGCAGGACTAGGATCTTCCCTGAGGTTTAGCATAGACTGAGGACGGGGATGGTGGCCCAGGGGGTTGAGGCCAAAAGTAAGAAACATGCAGGAGAACAGAGACCTTTGTTGTCTTCACCTGGGGAAACCTTCATGAAATCTCCCCCAGGGCTGTGGAGAGCAAGGAAGAGGGAGGGTCAGTTATATTTATGGACCACCTACACAGGTGTCCCCAGCAATTTGCTGGAGCTGGCTTGTGAGAATAGATTGTTAAATATTTTAGGAGTTTTTGTGAGCTGTTTGTTAGATACAGCCAGCATGAAAAATGAAATTCTGGAAACTTATAATTAAATAAATTACTTTAAAAACAAAGACAATTTATTGTTATATTGTATGCATATATGAATATGTCACAACAAATCCCACCATTATGTACCACTATAATGCACTCATAAACACGTGGAAGGGGGGAAAAAAAGAAAGGCAGTAAGTATTCAAAATGCAAAGGTAAGTTTCCTAACTTACTAATTGTTTTGCTATGTCTGCATGTTGGTTCTCTTCTTGAGGTTATTTGCTTCTGTGGCATCGTATGGTGAAAACACTATTTAACGTACAACTGCACATGTCTTCCCAAACCCCCATTCAGCAACATGTTGTTAGCCCAATATCTGCCATGGTGAGAATATTTACACTAGGGAAATTGGCAAACAGTATAAATCAGAGACTTACTCATGGATGCCAATGTCCACCCTCCGCTTTCTGGTACTGGGATTGAGCTCAAGGGTGTTTTATCACTGAGCTACATCAGCTTTTTATTTTTTTATTTTCAGACAGGGTTCCACTAAGTTGCCCAAGCTGGCCTTGAACTCTGGATCCTTCTGCCTCAGCCTCCTGTGACTGTAATGGATAATCTTAACAGCCAACCGTTAAGCAGACACCAGTTCATTGCTGTCCCCTGTACTGAACTAGATACTTAACATGCATGGCTTCATTAAATGATCATGACATCCCTCTAAAGCTGACATCAACACACCCATTTTACAAAGGAGAATATTGAGGCTCAGAGAGCTTAATAAGTCAGTTGCCCCAAACCACATAGCTGAAAAGCAGCAGAAGCAGAATACCAAACCAGGTCAATGTGACTAAAAAATGTGCAGGTTCTTGTAATTAGCTTTGAAAGCTCAAAGGCACATCGGAATTAAGAGAAGCCCTCTTGGGCAAAATTATTTTCTGCCTTTTTCCTATAATGGGACCAAACTAGCTCCCACTTCAAATCCCTCAGTTTTCATCTCAGATCCCTATAAACCGAGAAGAGCTAGGGGCAGATCTATGAGTCCAACTCTGAGCGTCCAGGGAACTTGTGCTACTCAACACTTGGCTTTTGAGTCCCAAAGAAGAAAGATCACTTGTATTTTAAACTGCAAGAGATATACATTCATGATCTGCTCCTCTCTGATTTTTGGTTGAAGTGGATGCAAATTAACATCACCTCTTGGATCAACTTTTCTTTCCAGGGGAGAAGACAATAAAAAATATCAAATGTGATGTTGTATAGCTGTTGGACTGATGCTAAGAATAAAATACCCCACAACCATTCCTACCCTCTTCTCTAAAGGGATAAAAGTGCATATGAATGTAATAATAGTGGCCTATTAGTGAATGTAATGTAATAATAGTGGCCTTTGTGTGTAAATCTGAAGGGTGGGCAGCCAGCAGCATGCTACTAGGAGTGCTGGGAGGGCCACCAGAGGAAATCCTCTTCTCTGACTCTCCTGCCTGAACAGAGCCAAAGATGCCACATCGTAGCCACATGATTTCACCAGGCTTCCCATTAAAAAGAGACCCTGGCAGGGCAACACTAGTGTGAACTGTCATGTGGGATTATGTGATTTGGGGATGAGTTTCAATGGAGAGAGAAATGGGTATTTCAAAGCATAATATACTGTCCAAAGGGGACAGCCTGGGGTGAGCTCTAGGGGGATGGTCGTCAGGGTTGTGGGAGGTCATAGGTCAAGATCCCAGGAGGGTGGTGCAGAAAGGGGGAAAAAGGAGGAAGTGGCTGCTGGGCCATCTTCCTCTGCTCCTCCACAGAGGGGCTTCCTTTAGCACACTTTATGAAGTCTGCTTCTTGGGCCTGCAGTATCAGCATGACTGGAAGCTCGTGAGAAATGCAAATCCTTAGACCCTATCTCCAATGTATCAATCAGGACTTCTGTGGGTGGCTTGCAACAATTAGTGTTTGAATAATTCATCCGATAGTCACCGAACAACTGCTTTGTAAGAAGACAAATAACAATCGTCATAATGGCCACCATTCAAGAATACTTACCAGGTGCCAGGCAGCCTACTTGTCAGGGGCTTCCACGCCCACTTGACTTTGAGAACCAGGCTTTCCCTAGACCTGCCCCCATTCTTGCTCATCATGTGCTGCAGCAGCATGCCCTGGCTGTTGAGCTGTTGTCCGTGACACCTGGAACACCTTGCTTTATCCTCCTACACTCCTGGGCATTCCCACCTGAGAAACCATTTATTCTCACTTTCCTTCCTTCTGTGTGTAATTATTGGTGACTTGATGGCAGTTTCTGGGCCGGTTGTTGGAGAATTAGCAGCCCATGTAGGAGATAAAGTTCAAAAAGTAGGCAAAGTCCTGCTTACGGAAGGAAGACCCCAGAGACCACGGAGAGAAGGTAGGATTTGCTGGGAAGAGACATGAGCTCTGTGTGAAGTTAGACCCCCTTGGCTACGAGGGAGAGGAGGATGGAGGGAGCTGGAGAGGATGCTGAGGGACCAGCCAGGAGGCTCTTTCAGTCCAGGGAGTCCATTTTATTGATGGTGGCATCCATGAGGGTGGACTTAGGGAAGGTGGAGAGCAGCAGGTAGGTTTGACATAGTGGGAGATGGAATAGACAGTTCTTGGGAATGGAGCAGTCATGGGAGAGTGAGGGGAAGGGATCAAGGATGACCCGGAGGTGTGTAGCCTGAGCTACTAAAAACATGGCATAGCCTTTGTTTTTGGTTTTTTTTTGTTTTGTTTTGTTTTTTAATATTTTTTAGTTGTAGATGAACACAATGTCTTTATTTTATTGCTTTGTATGTGGTGCTGAGGATCGAACCCAGGGCCTCACGCATGCGAGGCAAGCGCTCTACCGCTGAGCTACAATCCCAGCCCATGGCATAGCCTTTGTTGTGATGAACCCAGCCTAATTCTATCTTAAGATTGAAAACTATTTTGACAAGAGGTCATAAAGGTTTATTTTTTGTTTTACTTGCTTGGACCATGTTTGGCTTTGATTAGGTAACTGCCCTCCTTAACATCTCAGTGGGGCCGCCATGCTGGAACCTGAGTTTACTCCCTTATGTAAAGATGTTAAGCCATGTAAATCATTGATCTGCTCTCTGCTTCTGTATTGCACTCGGCAGAACCCCGTCAGTTGTAAATTCCTAAGATACCTACCTTTCTAATTCTCTGTGTTATAAAAACCTCTCGGCTCCTGGACAAACTGCTGCCCTCCCTGTTTGAAGGGGATAGCCACTGTCCAGCTAATTTGTGTGCACAATATAAGCTTGCTTCATGTGATTTAAAATGGGAGTCGGTGGTCCTTTCTTTGCGTCGTGGGTTCAACAGTTGATTCTCTTCCTCCTCCTTGGATCAGCCCTGTATCTGCACCCCACCCCTGTGGCCCATTATCCTTGCTTTACCACATTCAGTATAACGTACTTTAGAGGCAATCACAGTAGTTTCTCATTCTCTAACTCAGCTCCTCCGCTCGCCAGCTTGGGCCAGTAACTTAAAGTAATGCTAAGATTTGGTTTCCTCATCCATAAAACAAGGATAACAGCACCCCTACCTCCCAGAGGTAGTTGGGAGAATTAAATGAAGCAATTTATGGAAAGTACTCACAGACTGCCTGGCACAGGCTGAGCATGCTATGAATGGTGACCATTATTGTTATTGTTATTTGTCTTTGTTCAAAGCAGTTGCTCAATGAATGTCAGATGAATTGGATTGGTTTGTACAGCTGGACGCTGTTCCCACTTCACTTTTTCTTTCTTCTTTCTTCTTCTTCTTTTTGTTGGGTGCTGGGGATTGAATCCAGGGCTTTGTGTATGCTAGGTACATGCTCTACCATTGAGCTGCACCCCGCCCCCTGTCCCCCTGTTCCACTTTTTCTGAATGCACAGGCAGTTAAATGAAGATTTCCATCTAGTGGCTTGAGATACATATATGTAAATATAGACGCGCGTGCGCGCGCGCACACACACACACACACACACACACACACACATATATATCATCTCAAATCACTTTGGACAGGAAAAATGAAAGAAAGAAATATATATATCCAGAGTGATTTGAAAAACCCTGGTCATTTGTATGATGATGTTGAGGTTTTCTACTTCCCTACCACTGTCTGCATTGGGGATGTTGTTATTAAAACGAAAGGAGCTGGTGGTGGCAGATGAGGGATTTGACCATTATTGTGTGTAAAAAAGGCAAAGACAAGCAGCATTTTAACAAAGATTATCTTTTGGACCCAAGAGTACAATTAATGTTTTATTTGGAGTTAAAGTTATTGGTATCCCAGCAGCTGGAGCTGTGGGCTTGGGGAGGAGGCTGGCAAGACGGGGCTCCTGGGAAATTAAACTCAGCTGGCACAGAGGCGAGATGCAGGATTCCCTTGGAGATTCTTATCACATTTATTTGACTTTCAAGTTTAGGATGCTCAGCATGTCTTGCTTCTAGCAATAAAAGAACAAGAAGACCTCACCTGGCCCAGCACCTAGCCACACTGCTCTTACCAAGATGGTGCAGCCTGTCCTATGACCAAAACTGTAAGTGCTTCTCTGTGTTCCTCTTGAACTTTCAGTTGCACAGGTCACAGAAGATGCACTTTTTTCTCTTGGTTTCCACGACACCACTCTCTCCTGCTCTTCCTCTTACTTCACTGATTATTTTTTCTCACCATTCTCTCCTTTAATATGTTGTTCTCCCTTATCAGACCTCTAAGTGGTAGAGCTTTTTGGCCTCGGGTTTACAGGGCTGCCTTTGATCTGATCTGTTCACAGGGATTTAAGTGCCACTGTACATGCTAATGACTTCTGCCTTTACATCTCCAGCTCAGAACTTTCCTTCCGACTCCAGACTCGCATGCCTATTCTCCCTGACATCTTCAAACTGAACATGTCCCCAAGATGGAAATCTAGATTTTTGCCCTCAAATCTTTCCTTTCCCCACTTCTTTAGAAACCAGGCTGTCACCTTGACTTCTTGCTTTCTCTGATCTACACGCGGAATCCAACATAGAATCTAAGCATGACATCTACAAGGTGCAGGTCAATCCATCTGCTCATCTCCATCTCTCCTATAGTCACCCATGCAAGTCACTGTCACATTTTCCTAAGCAACATCTTCTGACACCCTGCTCTGTTCTTCTTTCCTCCAGTGTATTCTACATCCTGCTTCTTGAGTAATTGTTGTAAACTCCCCAAATCAGATCGTGTCAGTCTGATTTAATTAAACCGAACTCTTTAGATGTGGAATAAAACCCAAACTTGTGACAATGGCCCTCAAGATGCTATCAATCTTTCCATTGCTCACAAAGCTCCCACCATGCTGGTCTCTGGTCTTTCTGGGCCACTCCAGGCACCCTCCTGCCTCAAGTCCCTAGCACAGGCTAATGTCTGTGCCTGGATCCCTCATCTTCTCTCCCTCACCCGGGTAGCTCCCTTTCCCTGACCACCCGCTACCTAAAGTAGAGCTTTATTTGCACCTCCTGCCTCTGCCTTGTTAGTTTTCTTTCAAATACTTGCTATGACTTATAATTATGATCAGGTTTTGTTTGGTGATGAACTAGAGAAACTCATTTTTCCGTCATCTTTGTTTTTCTATCCTAGCACAGTGTCTGGTACAGTAGGAAACAGTGCAGTTAATGAGCTGGCAAATAGTGCTGCCTCTTTATGTGGAACCAAAGCAGGGGAGAGCTGGTTCCCGCCCTCAGGGAACTCCCAGGTTCCTACCTGATTTCAACCTGAGAATCACCATGGACACTTCCCAATTCCTTATCTCTCAGGTCAAAACACTACCAATTCTATCTATCTATCTATCTATCTATCTATCTATCTATCTATCTATCAATCATCTATCTTCCCAAGCCACTCCCACTCCATTACAGAGCGCTTCAAGCCCTGATCATCGCCTCTTTGGTTTAACCTGACAATTACTACCTGGGGACGAAGGTAAGAAATGTGAGCACGGTATGCGAAGATGGCATCTGGAAGTGGACCTGGGAAACATCATCCAGTGAGGGAGGAGGTCAGCCATCTCTGGAGACAGTTCAACTCAAACACAGTCACAGCCATTGGGTGTACTCGGAACATGAGGGACACGTGAGGGCTAAGGCTGGGGCTCCTCTGGAAGGCTATAGATACTATAGTACAGTAGATGCACCAGAAGTTGAAACAATCTGGACCATCCTGCCAGAGCAGTGGACACTGCTAAGTCTGTACCACATCAGGTGATGCTCTGGCTGAAGAAGGAACCTCCTATAGAAGGGGAGCAGGGAGAGAGGGGCCGGAACTGGTGGGGGACATTTTGTTGGGCAAACAGGAACATTTTGGCTCCTAGCAGTTGCCCTCTGCCACAATGAGGACTGGTCCTTAGGCCCCACCTTTCCTGGGAGCCTCTCCACCCCTCCAAGTTCTAGTTTGGGGCTCACCTGGCCTTCTACCTAGAGCCACCTTGGAGCTAGGGGGTGGCTTTGGGCTACAAGAACCAGTGCCGGACGCGACAGAGGTTTTCTCACTATATACTTAAAACACCTTCCCGGGTGTATAGGTCTCTGGATGCCCTACAATGTCTAAGTTGTACGCATCAAGCACATCAGGATTCAGGGATCCTGGGGACTCTGGACAGTCAGCTGACTTCCCTCTAGGACCTCTCTGCTTTCCAACTCCCCGCTCTTCTACTGGAATGTCCTAATGAGATACAGATTTGAACTCACAAGCTATTCAAGGTGTGCTTCTGAATAAACCCTCCCAGGTCCCCAGAGCCCTATGAACTCTTTAGCCTGGTGTACAAGGCCCCGTACAATTTAGGGCTTTTTCTTCCTTCTAGTTTGATCCTCTCCTCATTTTCTGGCATGGTCTGAACTAATTTTCAGCATAGACTCAGGTTCTTCCAGCTTCCAGACCTTAACTAATGCTGCTGCCTCTATATGTTGCGACCTAACTACCCCCTGCTTCCATACTTTGCTTTTTCCAGTGAACTCCTATTCATCCCTTAAAACCTGACTCAGGAAGCACTGAGTATCCTCTATTCATACCTCACGGAGGTGGATCTCAGTCTCTGAAGTTGTCATACTGCATTTTATTCTGATCTTTTTTCTCTCTACCATTGACATGTGTGTCCTTGGGTCAGTGACAATCTTTCATTTCTGCCTCCTTGGCACCCTGTCCAGTGCCTGGCACACAGGTACTCAATAAATGTTAACTGAATTGATGAAGCAGCTTGCCAGAGAGAAAGAAAATCAACACATTATTCTAGCAAACAGGACACAAGTGAAAGTTTAGAACTAAATAAGAGATTTCTGAGCAGCAGAATTTGAATTTCACGGTCAAACTTTATAAAGTCTAAAATAGAATCCACCAAATTCAAGCCTTTTAAAGCACTTACTATGTGTTCTGCAATGTTAGACACTTCACAGGCATGATGTCAATTAATCCCTACGCCTCATGCAAGTGGTGTCAATTAATCCCTACGCCTCATACAAAATGAGCCCACATCTTTTATTTCCATTATACAGATGAGGAAACTGAAGCCCAGAGAGTTTAGGTAACTTGCCTACGTAACTAAGTGGCCCAGGAAGAACTTAGCCCACAACTCTCTGACTTCACAGCCCATGATCTTTTTTTCCCCCTTGTGGGAAATTTCAAATATATATAATGATATGTTAAGTTAGAGGGAGACTAGAACACTAACCCTGTCTTCCTGCTTCAACAGTTGAAATCTCATGTTTAATTTTTTTTTAATTATTTATTTTTTGCTGCCGGGGATTGAACTCAGGGGCATTCGACCACTGAGCCACATGCCCAGCCCTATTTTGTGTTTTATGTAGAGACAGGGTCTCACTGAGTTGCTTAGCACCTCGCCATTGCTGAGGCTGGCTTTGAACTCTTGATTCTCCTGTCTCAGCCTCCCTAAGTGCTGGGATTACAGGCTTGCACCACCGCGCCCGGCTCTCATGTTTAATTTTTAAAATCTACTACCATTTTCTACCTCCATCTCAGAGATTAGTCTATATCCATCACTCGAAATATCTGAATTATTTCAGTAGTCCTTGCTCTATTTTCTTGTTCTTGTTTTTTAATTTAAAAAATTATCAAAATGAATCGGGGACCATGGCTCATGCCTGTAATTCCAGCAATTCAGGAGGCTGAGGCAGGAGGATTGCAAGTCTGAGGCCAGCCTCAGCAACTTAGCAAGGCCCTTAGTAACTCTGTCTCAAAATAAAAAATAAAAAGGGCTGGGGATGTGGCTCAGTGGTTAAGTACCCTGGGTTCAATCCCCAGTTATCCACCACCCCAAAATTATTAAAATAACACCTATGCTTGGTTTTAACAATTCAATAGTACTAAAGATCTTACAAAGAAAAACATTTCCCTGCCCCACATTGTCTTCTCCCCATAATCTGCTTTCAGCATTTTCAGTTTTTCTTTTGTCCAGAGCCTGCCCTGATGTTTCTACATCTTTCTAGATTGCTGAGCTACCAGCCAGACATTGTTTACGGACTACCCTGCTGGCAAATGAGGATGTGGCTCTCTGGCACGCCACCTGCCTCCCTCTCTACTGGCTAACTTGGTGACTTTAAATAATAAAGCTCTATTTCTTCTCGTATCAATTATAGACAGTTTCTTGTACTCTCTCTTTTATGATCACAGATGTTTTATTTTCTAAGGTCAAAAGGGAAGATAAAAACAAAAACCAAAAAAACCACACCCAATTTAATTACTAAACTACTGTGCTTCTGTCTGTGTGAAATAAAGGTTCCTTCTGCTAAGAATTATGATGTAGGTGCCCCTGGCTGTCGGGAGCTGCGGGTAGAGAGCCAGATTGTTGTTTTCCTTCCCAACGGCGCATCCTCAGGCCTGCAGAATAATGCCAACTATTTAACTATTTTTCATGGTGCTCCTCGGGGTGGGCCTGCAGAATCCGTGCTCAGCCATCTTACCTTGACTCCATGTTGAAATTAGGATTCTAACATTCAAGAGCTGTGCTCATTCCCTTGTAAAACAGGCCAGCTTTATCTCAATTGTCCTAGGTGTATATGAATCCTTTAATAGATGTTTGTTAAATAAGTAATATACTTTGAAAGAACCA
The DNA here is from genome assembly GCA_004024805.1 of Geosciurus inauris. Classification (NCBI taxonomy): domain Eukaryota; kingdom Metazoa; phylum Chordata; class Mammalia; order Rodentia; family Sciuridae; genus Geosciurus; species Geosciurus inauris. Next base: position 113,484 of record PVHX01004686.1, read on the forward strand.
AAGATGGAAATGAGAAACCAGTTCGATTTATCTGACTGGCAAACCTTTTAAGGGCTAAGAAACCAAGGAAAATAAGAATATGAAGGAAGCTGGGCACAGTGGTGCATGCCTGTAATCCCAGCACTTTGGGAGGCTGAGATAGGAGGATCACGAGTTCAAAGCCAGCCTCAGCAACAGTGAGGCACTAAGCAACTCAGTGAGCCCCTGTCTCTAAATAAAACACACACAAACAAAACAGGGCTGAGGATGTGGCTCAGTGGTCGAGTACCCCTGAGTTCCATCTGGTACCAAAAAAAAAAGGAATAGGAAGGAAGCAGAAATCTTACAGATTGTTTCTAGAGGGTAAATTTATGTAGCCACTTGGAAGAAAAATTAGGCAATGCCATATAAGGTGGAACACTCCTGTAATCCCAGCTACTCAGGAGGCTGAGCCAAGAGGATCCCAAGTTTGAGGCCAGCCTGGGCAACTTAGTGAGATCCTGTCTCAAAATAAAATTAAAATGGCTGGGAATGTGGCTCAGAGTTAGAGCACCCGTGGGTACAGTCCCTAGTACTGCAAAAAGGAGAGAAAAAAAGTGTTGATTCTATTCCTAACCTAGCAGGTCGGAAGCTTTTCTCACCAGGAGGTAGCATGTATCTTAGGTTTTGTGGGGCATACATCTTTATTGCCATTACACAGCTCAGCCCCTGCAACCCAAAAGCAGCTGTAGACAATTAGTACATGACTGTGTTCCAATAGAAACTTATTTACAAAAACAGGTGCTTAGTGGGATTTGGTGTACCTCTGACCCAGAGAAACTAAGCTATGTGTATATGAGAAAGGCAGTCTATACCCCCGCCTACTTGTGATACAGACAACTGCAAGAAACCAAGTCCATCAGCAGAAACATTCATAACCTATGGCCCATATAGAATGAAACGCTACCTTTATTAACAAGGATGAATCTCAAAAACAGAAAGAGCGAAGAGAGCAAGTTGCAGAAGGAAATAGCATGTGCCAGTCAATTCTGTGTGTCATTTTCTCTGGGCCACGGTGCCCAGATATTTGGTCAACCATTATTCTAGATGTTTCTGTGAGGATGTTTTGGGATGAGATTAACATGTACATCAGTGAACTTTGAGTAAAGAAGATTGCCCTTCATAATGTGGGTAGGTCTCCTCTAATGAGTTACAGGATTGGATAGAACAGAGATTGAGGTTCTCTGGGAAAACTGAAATGACCAGTACACAGTTTTCAGACTTGAACTGAACTGTAACATTAGCTCCTGCCTGGGCTTCCCAACCTGCTGACACCATGATCTTGGACTCCATGATTGTGGGAACCAATTCCCTAAAAATCATTCTACATGCTGGGTGTGGTGGCGCATGCCTGCAATCCCAGTGATTTGGAGGCTGAGGCAGGAGGATGGCAAGTTCAAAGCCAACCTCATCAATTTAGCGAAGCCCTAAGCAACTTAGTGAAACCCTGTCTCAAAATAAAAAAATAAAAAGGTCTGGGGATATGGCTCAGTGGTTAAGGACCCCTGGGTTCAATCTCTGTTACCAAAAAGAAAAGGAAAAAGAAAAGAAAACAAAACAAAACAAAAAAACTCTCTCTTGGTTCAGTTTCTCTGGAGGGCTCTAATACATAGTACAACACAATTTAACATAAAGTTTCAAATCACATAAAATAATCCTATGAAGGGTTTATATACATTTATAATAAATCTGGAACAATATTCATGGGAATGATAGATGCCAGTTAGAGCAGGCGTGATCTCTGTGGAGGGAGATCCGGAAGGGGTTTCCATTGTATCTAAAGCCTTTCATTTCAGGTTAAAATGAAGCCTGCAGCACATGACTTTGAGAGTTGACAGGGCTGAGTGTTGGGGACTCTTTTTGTATGTGCAGAATAATTCAGACTAAAAATATGAGGTGAGACAAGCAAAATCAACCGAGAAAACAAAAACAAAAACAAAAGCTAGCACAGTGGCCCCTGCTCTCCAGGAGGCCCTTTCTGTTGACCTGGCGGTGGGCCTTCAGAAACCGTTATCCTCGACTTTCCTCCAATAGGATTTGTTTCCTGGGTGCTCACCAACATCAGAGGAATTTATGTCCTCAGAACTATGCTCAGGACTTGTTGAGGCTTAAACCAGATGACAAGTGCTCCTGCTTCAGGTGTGGCTGCTGGAGCAGATACTGTCACGCGCCAATAGATCTTCAGGTTCTTCTTTGAAAAAAATAAACAAATCATTTTTGTGTGTATGTATGTGTCTCCAGGTTCCTCGCCCTTTCACTTCCCACAGCCTGCACAGGGGCTCTGCTTTGGAGCAGCGCCTCCAGGCCTCCGGAACCCACCTGTAAGTTCACATGATGGACAGCTGTGGGATCGTGAAGGCCCAGCACCTTTGCGTGAGGTCAGAGAGACACTGAGACTGAAGCTGGGACTCCCTTGCTGGAACCTCTCCTGTCCTTTCCTACTCCCTGCGAGACTCCCGGGAGCACTTCCACAGCATGGTGCTTGCTAAAGCATCCTGGACTTGCATTCTGCTTCTTGGAAAGAAGCAGCTTTTTAGTTCGAATCCATCCCATTTATTGAGTCTTGATTTTATGTCTTGTGCTTTAGGAGTCTTGTTCAGGAAGTCAATTCCTAAGCCAACACGATGAAGATCTAAGCCTACTTTTTCCTCTATTAGACACAGGGTTTCTGTTCTAGTGCCTAAGTCTTTGATCCACTTTGAATTGATTTTTGTGCAGGGTGAGAGATAGGGGTTTAATTTAATTTTGCTGCATATGGATTTCCAGTTCTCCCAGCCCCATTGGTGGAAGAGGCTATCTTTTCTCTAATGTATGTTTTGGGCACCTTTGTCTAGAATGAGATACCTGTATTTATGTGGGTTTGTCTCTGTGCCTTCTATTCTGTACTATTGGCCTATGTACCTATTTTGGTACCAATTCCATGCTGTTTTTGTTACTATGCTCTGTAGTATAGTTTAAGCTCTGGTATTGTGATGCTTCCCGCTTCACTCTTCTTGCTGAGGATTGCTTTGGCTATTCTGGGTCTCTTATTTTTCCAAATAAATTTCATGATTGTTTTTGCTAATTCTATGAAGAATGTTATCAGGATTTTAATAGGAATTGCATTAAATCTGTATAACAGTTTTGTTAGTATGACCATTTTGACTATTGCTTCTTGGGAATTGCATCCATGTGTTTTTCTCTGCCTTGTGCTCCTCTTCCTGGAAACTCTCAGGGGTAGCAGCTATCTTGAGTCTTAGTCCAGAGTGGACCTGGGCACACAGGTTCTAGAATCAAGACCCAAGTTCAAAGTCTTGTCTCTATCACTTCCTAGCTGTGAGATATTGGAAAAATTATTTAACTGCTCTGTGCTTTGGTTTCCTCATCTACATATATAAAAAAAGAGGTAATGAAAATCGTGGCCTCATCAGGTTGTGAGGTTTAGGGACTCAGGATATGCAAAGCCCTCAGAACAACTTCTAGCATATAGTAAGTGCTCAATAAATCTTAGTTTTCTTAATCTTCACTGAAACTAAGGGAAACTTATGAGCCATCAAGGAATAGAAATGTTTTACTTTTGAGCCGAGGTCTTCAAACCCAGCCTAATTTAATGCAGGGAACAAACTGCTCTGCTGTGCAGACATATAACCTTAATTTATTCTGATAGAACAGAATGGACAGTTTTGTAGACTGTCAGCAGGGTGGATGTGCTTGATCTTCTGTTGAAAGATGAGAAGAATCCTCACCTTTCTTCTGCCTGAGACTTCATCTCATCCTCCAATCTAAGCTGACAGGAAAGCAGGGAGATGTCTTGGGGCCCATAGGTGAGGGAAGAGGATTCTGGTAGGTGGAGGATCAGGAAGGGGAGAGGAATGTTTTAGTGCAAGTACTAGAAATAAAGAAGGTAAAGGATTAAAAATATTAGAGTGGATTGAGAAACCAAAGTTCAGGTCCTTGCTCTGTTTCTCATCAGATACTATATTTCTCATCTCTGGGCCTCGTTTTCCCCATCTGTAAGAAGAAGGTAACTGCACCTGTTCTGCTTACTACATGGGGAGGCTGTGAGGATCTAAGGGGACATGGGCCAAGAGACCAGCCAGGGTCCCTGGGCTGCTCAGCACTGGAGTTCCATCTGTGCTGGCAAAGTGAGGTCACTAGGAAAACACCACAATGGCAGAGTCAGGACCCTGGGAGACCTTTAGAAGGCTAGGTCTCAGAGACCTGTCAATAGGGACAGCACAAATGGAGCTTTTCTCCAGCATTTGGACAAATTGTTGTTTCTTTTTTAAATTTTTTGGTACTGGGGATTGAACTCAGGGGCACTCGACCACTGAGCCACATCCCCAGCCCTATTTTGTGTTTTATGTAGAGACAGGGTCTCACTGAGTTGCTTAGGGCCTCCCCGTTGCTGAGGCTGGCTTTGAACTCTTGATTCTCCTGTCTCAGCCTCCCTAAGTGCTGGGATTACAGGTGAGCTCCACTGCACCCGATCGTTGTTTCTTTAGTTGACCTACAGATGGGGCAGCTGGTTTCAACTGGGAATCCTGTTATCCAGAAAGCTCCTCTCTTGAGGCACCAGCCTCATGCTCAGTATGGCGTAACCACTCATCGTGGAGAGGCACCGGGCACCGAGGCTATCTCAAATGCGTGCCTTCCTGCTGCTTCTCAGTGGACATCTCCTGGTGGGAGCGGAAGTGCCAGCACCACTTGGCCTGGTGTTCCTCGCTCCTCCCCTGGCTTGCTGGAACCGTGTGCCCACAGAATGAGGGCGGTAGAGCAAAAAGGGGAGGAGCTCAGCAGCGGACCCTCCCACCTCTGCAAGATTCTCTACCTTGGGCTTCTAGGTGACCTCTACCCAGGAATTGGAGAGTATTTTAGAATGCAAAGGGCTCTTAGAGATCATGAAAGATGATCAAGGCAGGAGTTTGATGGCTCACAGCAGACCCCAGAATGGGTTCTGTGCCATTAAAGCCCAGCAGCCAAGGGAAAATCATGGCCTTTGATTCAGACAGACCGGGCTCAAACCCTACCTTGGTCACTTAGGAATTATGTGATGCTCTGAAAGTCTCCCTGTTCATAGAGTGGGTTTCTGCATTAGTCAGCTTCTCATCACTGTGACCAAAATACCTGACCAGAACAACTTAGAGGAGGAAAAGTTTACTTTAGATTCACTTTTTTATAGGTTCAGTCCATGGTCTGCTAACTCCATTGCTCTGGGCCCAAGGTGAGGCAGCGTATCATGGTGGAAATGCATGGTGGAGAAAACGGCTCCATTGGACAGCCAGGAAAGAGACAGTGATAGCACATGGAGCCCGGAAGACAAAATATAAGCCCCAAAGTCATGCTCCAGGTCATACCCACAGTGACCTGCTTCCTCCAGCCATACCCCACCCACCTACAGTTATCACCAAGTAATCCATTCAAATTGTCATTTCATTAAATGGATTAGTCCAGTGATTAGGTCCCAGCTCTCCTACCATGACCATTTCACCTCTGAATATTCCTGCATCGTCTATCACATGAGTTCTGGGGGGACATCTTATATCCAAACCATAACAATGGGGATCAGAAAACTTTCTCCTTTGATTACAGATGATTAAAAGAGATGTATAGGGAAACTCAACTGCCTGACTTGAGGCTGTGAAGTCACTGCCCTCCTCTTACAGAGACCCTTAGGTGTACCCATCCTGGGTAGCAGATGTGGAGCCTGTGACAGGGAGGGTCATTTGAAAGGGGATGTCAGTGGGGTATCCTGCCAGGGGCAGAAGTGGGGGGATCCCTCACGGACAGCTGAAGGAGGCACTTGTGTTTGCAGATGGTAGAGCAGAGACATCTCAGAAGAATACAAAAATGTGTCCTCAAGAGCAAGATCTTGTCTAAATGTTAGCCAGATCCAGACACCATGTCTACCAAGGAAGAACTTTCCTGACCTCCTGTCCTCTTCTTTCTGCTTAGAATTTAATTGGCTTAAAGACAGCAAAGAACAGAGAGATGGTGTTGAGAAGAACAGCAAAAGAGAAAACAGAGCTGATCTTACCCCTCCCCAGACAGTAGGCGCTTTCTGCCCAAGGGGGAGAATATAAGGTTTGATGTGTTGACGAAGATATTGACCAGACATTCTATTTCCTAAATTAAGACTGTGTTTTGTGACTCAAAGCGAGAGTGTAGAATTTTTAGTTACTACTATGGATCAGAAAAATCAGGGGACTGTTTTTATTCAGAACCAGGATGCAGGATCTGCCTCTTTCTGAGCAGGCTGGATGGGCTCCTGGGAGAGGTGCCTCTCAAACCAAAAGCTGCCTTTATAACTCTACTTCGTGAGTCCCTCCTGTTCAATGTACGTTGACATCCATCACACAGTCAGCTCGATGCTGGCACATCACAGGCACTTAACAGGTCTGGACCAACGTGTGGATGTATTAACTCATAATCCCCTTTAGATTCTTACGGCCCAGAGCCTGAGAACCTTGGCACTTCAATATACGAATCTCACAGGACCTGGTGTGTGGAAGAGCTGCATTCAATGTCACATAAGGGAACGGAATAAAAGCTAGTTCTGTGCCAGCCCCATAGTAGCTACTGTGACAAATGTCACACTGTCAGTGCTGCTGGTGCGGGCGGAGGCAGGGCCAATTCATGTGACACTAATTACACACACCAGCTGAGGCGTGTGGCCTCGACTGTGACATTGACAAAGCCTTTTCCCACTCCTGTGATTTCCCAGTAAGCTTCAAAAGGATGGCAGCTGAGGGCAGGTGTAATTATCTCCTTCTTTTGCAGCGAAGGAAGCTGATGGTGGGAGAGATTAGGAACCTGGCCAAAGCATTTTGGTGAACCCAGACTGGAACTCAAGACCTCTGACTCCAAACTCCATCTATGCTTTAAATACCCAAAGCAACACAAAATGCAACTGTAAAAGCAAAGGGAGGGGACTCCAGAGGGATTTCTTCTGTCACTAATAGCAGCAGCAGAGAATAGGCCCAGATGTGCTGGCTAATCTCTGGAAAGTCTTAGGGCAGAGTGAAATTTCATAGTTGATTTACAATCCTCAGGAAATTGGGAGCTGTCATGGAAATTCTGACAAGAACAGAGCAAATGCGGGGCGGTTTGAATTGTGCGGCTTCCCTCCTGCGATCAAGGAGGCTCCAGCGGTGAGAGGATGATTATAGGAATCCAGGCCTTGACACAAACAACGTTTTTGCAGGGAGGGGCGGAGGGCAACGTAGGTATGCAAGATCATTCCTGGAGCAGCCAGCAGGTGGCGCCACTTGCAAGGGTAACCGGGTCAAAGGCAGGAGCCTGGGACTCCGGCGCCAAGGGGCTCTCCTACAACTCTGATTTGGCTTGAAGCCTGCTCTGGGATTGCTGCCACAAAGAGGGATGCTCCCAAGACATCAGGGTCCTATCCCTGTGTGCTACTGGGCAAATGCTAATCCCCCCTCCCCCGAGGTACTGTGTAGCGGGCAGGGCTCATGGTGATAGAAGGCCTGTGCAATGTGTGTATTATTATTTTAACTACTGCAAATAAGGACACAAATTACTCCCACAGTTAATTGAGTGCTCACCATGGCCCGGCAGTATACTAGGTGCTTCAAGTAAATTATTTGATTTAATTCTCACAACCACCCTGTGGCATGAACTATTACCCTTATTTTACAAGTCAGAATATAACAGTGGGCCATTTTATGCTTTGAATACAGCCCTTTTGCTGCTCTGCCACTGCAATTTATTTTTTAAATGGATATGTTTCTTTGTCTTCCTCTCTCCCTGCTCCTCCCTAATAAACAGGATTACCTTTCTTCCCCACCCTAGGCAGAGTTCTGTTCCTGAGTACAGACCCACCATAGGAAGAAAGCAATCCAGACTTTGGGGATGGTACCAGCAGATCTCAGAAATGACTGTTTCCCAAATTAAACAAGTGAATTACAAGTCCAACAGAGAACACCTGGAATGTAGCCTTTGAATCACCTCTTTAAAAGCCTCCTGTTCCTGCTGATGGGCAGAATCACCAGCCTCTGGGATAGGAGTCCCCTGTGTTTCTCCTTTGCTTGCAAAGCAATAAACCTTCTTTTTCCATTTTCTCAAAACTGTGTCCTTGTTACTGGATTGGCATCAGAGATAAGGACTGAGCTTTTGGCAACAAGAACATTGAAGTTCAAAGAGATAAAGGGATTTGTTTTAGGTCACGAGGTTGGTGGATAGCAAAGCCAGAGTTTGAACGTACTTCTTTAGGACTCCTGTCACTTGCACTCGGGGCCACTGTGGTATGCTTTCCCTATCTTCTCTTTCCTTCCTGCCTCCCTTCTGTACTTTGTACCTGGCGTTGTGCTAGGTACTTGTTAGGTTGAGGAATGATCGGAACACACCTCTGCTCTCAAGGACCCTCAGTGTAAGTAGTAGACTGAGAATGGC